>LPNX010655333.1:79498-214996 GCA_001517045.1 Pseudotsuga menziesii | reverse complement strand
TATTTTAATAAAAAAGGTTTTTTCACATAAATAGTTTTGAGATTTAGAGTGTAGCAATTTGACTTGCAAAAGGGAAGAAAAGTATAAAGAACAAAATTTCCTATTACAAAAACACAAATGAGCATTCAAGATTTCATCAATGAAGTGGCACACATAAATGTTGATATATAATGACACAAGTTCAACATGAATTCCCTTAAAACATTAGTTTGATGGTCTTTTACCTCCAAATCTGATTAGATGAAAGTAATTATCAGTGCAATATTGGAGTCATAATGAAGACACCAGTATTGTTTGTTTTCGAACAAGAAGTCAAAAGTAAAGCTCCAAGTAAGAAGTTGGTCGTGTTGAACAAGCAGTCAGTTGCACTAAAGGCACCATAGTTGGATAGAATAAAAAGAGAAAGACATAATACATCGTAGTAATCCTTGTATATATATGTCTTCATATCTAACTAGTAGTTATCATGGCTTTATACCTATCCAATAATATGACATGTTTGGTGGATGTACATGTGAGGATACTTTAGCATGAGTAAGAGATTTAACATGTTTTTAACTAGTTACTTCAAGGATAAAATATTTAGTTGAGGTTGTGGTAGATGTTGTAGTGACACCATGGTCTATATTATAAATTATCACAAGGTAAATGTAAAATTGTGTTGGCCCCATGGGATAAATAAATTGGTTCAATTCTTTCCACTAAGGTTTAATTCCTAGGGAGGTTGAAGGGTTTATTCCCACATAATTTTACAAGGTTATTTGACCATTATTATAGTTGGTAGTTAAAACTACCCTCCATAAAAAACTACGGAAAAGAGGGAAATTCATGAAATAGAACTTGCAAGCTACCAACTTCTTCAATCTTTGATTAAGTGTGGGGGTGGGGTGAATTATTTGTACACAAAAAAAATGTGCCTTTATGAAATTATAAAGTGAAAGTATCATATTTTAAAGTGACTTGGGAAACTTAAGTCATAAAAGGAAAGTGATAAATTGAGTGTCTACTAGTAATAAAATGAAAAGGAGAGGGCCAAAATTTGGGTGGGGTCTAACAGTTGTGACAGAAGTTGCAGAATGTTTCCTAGGCTTAGACTACTTTAAAACTGTGTATTGAAGTAAATTACTTCGAATTATAAAACTAAAAATATGATAAGTTGTTCATGAAAGTGCCACAACGAATATTTTCATTATCAAGGGATTAATATTGAATTTATCATTCATATATATTAGAAATGTATCGTAATGGATGAATAAATGAGCCTTCAATGTTGGATATAAGATCTTAGTCAATATGTGTTGTAGGTACTAGTGTATATTTACAATATCATAAGGGAAAATAAGTTTAAGGGTCCTTAAACATAAAAAAATCAAAGGTATAGATAGGAAAGGGAATGACCTCAAGCCATAGTTGTATGTTAAGTTAGTTGTTCAAGCATCCAAGTCATACCATGTAGTTTGACACCATGAAATGGGGTTTGAAACATAGTCAAATGGAATTTTAGGCCCAAAATTCCCGTTTGTTTTTCAAGTCATGAAACACAAGAATGATACCCTCTTTAAGATTCTAGGGCATCCTCTCTACCATGATATTAGGTAGGTATAAGGGGGAAAGGATCAATTTTGCCCCATAAATAATAACCCAAAATAGAACTGGGGTATCATAGACCGATAGTGAAGCATCCTAAGTAAATATGGACCCAATTAGGGGTTTTCTCCCCCAATTGAACTCTGAAAGTTAGGAAATACCCCAAACAAGTATCAGGTTCAAAAGGAACCAAATAGGTAACCAAGGGAAAAAGATAAAGAGGGAGAACACAAAAAAGGACCCTAGCCAAGTACCATAAATCCCTAAGACTTCATACATCTAGGATAAGATAGTGGAACTCAAAGACAATGATCCACCATAGAAGGATGTATAGAAAAGTGGCATGCCATCATCATGTGGGTCATGTCTAAAAAGGTAAAAGAGTAGCCCATACATTGCAACCTCCAATTGGGTAGATAAATCTGAGTACTAGTGTTGCATATTATTTCCCTTACATAAACTTTTGTCCATGACATGGGAATAGTAGCTAGTTGTAAGCAAGGATAGAAGCAAGTAGAGAAAAATAATTTAAAGAGAAAATAATAGCAACATTAGAAAAACAATAGTTCATGTGGGTTAACCTATTGTGGTGTGTAGTGTGACCTAACTTCCACCCATGGTGAGGGGTTCATCTCAACAATTTGATTTCACTTAAGTACCCAGCTTTGCATGGAGATCCCATACCCCATTAATTGGTGGAAAGGAAGAATTTTTCACACTTATACATCAAATATGATATCAAGGGCATGTAATAAGCAAAAATGGTTGAAAGAGATGAGATGCATGGAAAACAAGAATGTTAGGATATGGAAACAAACACACTTAATTACTATGAAATAAGCTAAACTATGAAATGTAAATGATGAGATTGGACATTGAGTCATAAATCTACATATCATGAAAGAAATTTAATATCTAAATTATGATATTAGAGAAGAGAAAACTTAACTACTATTTTAATGAAATATCACATAGAGTATGAATTGAGACATGAGTAAGTCTCACTATTATGAAAATAAGAGGAACTAATTGTGAAAACAAGTGAGGAAAATTTATCTATCATGAAAGGATTAATATAATTAGATCATAAAATTTTTATTAGAAATGAAATATGGGGGCAAGAGCTAGAGGGAGATATTTGCATTTACCTTACTGTGGAAGTTAATGGTGAGAGACAGAGATAAGATGATATCAATATTGAAATTAAGTTCATGAAAAACAAATATTAGTGGATTGCATTGAGAGGGTACAGGGATGGAAAGAAAAAATCGAAGGAAAGGACAAGAAACTAACTAAGAGGAAGATGTTAGAGGTGGCAGTGCTAATCCACAACCAATCAATGTACAAGAGGTGAAAATAATGGTGAGATAACATTAATGAATTCATAAGCTGGTGATGTTTGAAATAACCATTAAAGGAATAGTAACAATAGTGAGGTGACATTAGTGATCGCATAAGGCACAACACTAATCCACAAAAAAATCAATGTATAAGAGGTGAAAATAATGGTGAGATAACATTAACGAAGTCATAAGCTGGTGATGTTTGAAATCACCATTAAAGGAATAGTAACAATAGTGAGGTGACATTAGTGATTGCATAAGGCACAAAACTAGAAAGGAATAATCAAAGGTGTCATTTATGGTGTCATGTCATCAATAAAGGCATGAGGAGGTGGTGCTGGAAAACACCATTGAAGGCATGAGGACGTAATGTTGATATGCAAGTAGTAAAGTAAATTTTTGTGGGTGGCGAGAGGAAGGATGTGTGAGTGTCACAAAAGAATTTCCATAGCTACATGATCTACATAATACATAAACAATTAGTGTGACACCTATGGGAAGATACCAAGGGAGTGGTGGGTAGCCCTAAATGGGGAGAAGTCATCTTGCATCAGGTCATATTTGAGATAACAATCCAGGGAGGACAAATCCACCATCCATGCAACCATAGAATGAAGCAAAGGGAGACGAAAATGAAAAGAAAAATCAAGGCAAGAAGAGAAGGGTTGCCCTGAGCATATCAAGGAAACCAATCAAAAATAGAAAAGGGAAAACAAATTTCCTATTTTAGAGTTTGGTTTGACCAATTTTGGTTGGCTTTGATCCAGACCCCAAATATCTTGGAACCTCGCACAAATGGAAATCCAATGGGAACCCAAATCTAAAATTACATTTTTTCAAAATTATAAATCTTGAAACTTTAAAGGTGTCAATATTTTAAATAACTCAACACTGAATCACCAAAACTATCTTCCACGGCAAAGAAAAGTCAAGGTTCTAAAAAAGGAAATTGTTAAAAATTGTAGAATCAAGAATATATAGAGATTATCTCAATCTCTATTGAAAATAACATAAAATCTTAAAAAATGTCAGAGCTAAAAATAAGCCAAACATCAACAATCTCTTATTGCCAACATATTTTACCCCATACTATTCTTAATACCATGTCTTTGAAAATGTGATCAACCTTAAACAAATCAAATTTAATTTTTAGTCATTGGTTTGACCAAGTTTTACTGGATTTGACCAACACACAAATTAATTCTTAACCTCACATAAACAAAATTCCATGCTCAACTTTCTAAAATTGTATTTTTTTTCATTTCAAGAAAGATAAATTTCTAAAATAGAATTTTTGAAGATAGAAAATCTTGAGAATATGAATCTGCTCATTTGAATAAATTGACGTTGGGTCTCCAAAACTATAATCTACTATTAAAAATATAAATTTTCTAATAATAAAAGTAGGAAAATAGGAAAATCAAGAATTTTAAAGTGCCCATCTTAGTATATTCTAAAACACCACTAAATCCATAAAACTTGCATAGCTATACATATACCAAAATTCAACATTCTCTGATTTCCACCAAATTTCACCCCCATATTTTACCCATTATTTGATCTCAAAAAATGTGATCAACTCTAAAAACTTGAAATTTCTTTTTATTTACTTTGGTTTGACCAAGTTTCATTAGCCTTAACCTATTAGTAAAATATATTAAAAAACTAAAATCAAGCAACAATAACAATAGAACATGATATTTACATGGAAACCTTGTTATATGTAGGTAAATCCATATGGAAATGCTAGCTTTGATCTTTTATTATTACTTAGGAAAAATGAAACTTACAATGTTTTCTTCTATCTCTCTTGTGCCACAATGTCTAGGGATCACTCCCCTTTTATACAATACCTATGAGGATTCTAAAAAGAACTTGAATGCACTAAAAGAGTCTACATTTTTTTCCTCATGGACTCCACCCCCACACCCTTGGAAGGGAGGGTGGGGGAGTTGACATCCCCTCTCTAACCCCACCACGCACCCGGTGCATACAAGCAACACATGTACCTAGTCGAGGGAAATAAAAGAAAAATATTGGAGATATAGGTGTTTGCTTCAGCTCCTAACATAATTGAGGCTTAAAATAACCTATAATCTCACACCAACTAAACACCTTGTTTGTCTCTCCAATGGGTATACAAATCTACTTTAAAGTTTCAAGAAAGATAAAATTTCTAAAATTAGAAATTTTGCAAGATTGTAAATCTTGAAAATAAGAAACCACCCATTTGAATAACCTGGTATGTAGTCTCTATAATGACCACTTCTTGAAATTAATAGTATTTGATGATATTAATGATGACATGACCTTAATCTTAATATAGACCAAAACATAAGTATAACCTTTCAATGCAAGTATTTGATTTTAATATTTTTTTAGTGAGCCGAATGAATTTTTTTAATTACTTTTTTGTTTTTGGTAACATAACGGTATGTTATGTTTTGTGACAACATCTCCCCCATACTAGGATGTAGAGCAACTCACTATTCTCGGTGCAATAAAAACTATTATTTACATGTAATGCATCTTCTCTTTTAGTGAGTATTTTCCCTAAGAAAATATAACCAGAATAATGATCAGAAAGATGAAGATTCTAGTCGCAAGATGAGGAAAATCCATGATAGAAGAGGAGTAAAGCAAGTTGAAAGGAAAAGTTCGAATTATTTTTGGTAAAGAGTTTATTGGTGTTTCTCCTTTCGACCCAAGTTCAGACCCTTGTTTGTCTATCAACAAATCCCAAGATATTAACCCGATAGAGCAGGGCTAAGTCGGCAACACCTATGACACAAATGTAGTCTCACCCAAGATATCTCTTATGGGTAACTTCCAAAACCATGTTTATGCAGTTGTGTGGTTATTTCCTCTTCCTTTGCACCTTACTATCTTGCTCGACTGAATTCGTTGGTTATATTACTTATTCTTATTGCATGCATTCAAGATATGACTTTACTTGTTCGTCGACAGAGATTATAACAATTAATATAATTACTTATTAGCGATTCCAACTAACAACAATGTGACAGATGCATATAAAGACTCATTCATAAACAAATACACATACATTCATTCGACATAAGAAGATTCATCAAATATACATATAGATAAAATTTAACGTGGAAACCCATCCGGAAAAAACCACAAAGGCGCTCTTCATCTGGCATGAAAAATATATGGAACCTTTCCTCTGTGCACTTAGCTTGCAGACTCTATTCTAGATATTCTTATACAATCTATACATACTTATCTCTCCTATCACGCTCTCTAGTCTTAGGTATCTGAAGCTTCCTCTCCTTCACCCTACTATCGATCCGCACACAACTTAGATCGACTCTCTCTGCTCGACAACTCTACAATTCTTCGACTCTACTTCTCTTCTAAGACAAAAACCCACAACAAACTAGCAAGAGTGAAACTCTCTAAGTGTGTGTAACTTTGAGGAAGTAACCTGTGCATAACTTGGGTTCTCCCTTTTATAGACTCTTACACATCGTAGTCAACCGACTTCATTCTTTTAGTTGACAGGTTGTCATTCCTATTCTCGTACATTTAGTTACAACTGTCAGTAGGAACTATCAGCCCAAAATACAAATTTTCTTTATTCCCCTAAGCATGTGTTATCCTAACTGACTTCTTACCCACGTTTTATTGACTTGTCCTTTTCAACTGCTACACGTCTTCTTCTATCGTGGTTCCTTCCGTCACGACAGATCTCATCACATCTTCCCTTCTATCATGAACTCTTCCGATGCGGATTATTTTGTTGGAGCTTCCTTTCTACAACTATTTATTTTGTTGCATATCTTTCTCCCACAACTGATTTCATCATAGATTCCCTTCGGTCATAGCTTCCTCTGCAGATGCTTCTTCTGTCATAGCTCTTCCTCTGTCACATCTTCCTTTGTCGCAAAATTGGACTCTTCGTATTTCTGAGCAGAATTTAGTTAGAATATTGCATATCTTTTCCTAGGGACAATAGGCCCCCAACACTCACTCATGGCTTGTATCGAGCCACATTAATCCGACCCTTCGGTCGTGACGACTTTACTTGGAAAATATTGGAATATTTTCACTAACTACTCTATTTTATGTCACACATCTCCTTCTGCCTTCTACAAATTTTCCACAAGGTCGAAACTGATGTGTTTCGACGTTGTAAGTCTTGCGGACTCTACTGCTTGTTGCGCTTTTTGGTGTAAAAGATAAATAATTATTGTAACTCTTTCTACTTAGGTCTTCGATTATGTGACTTTGTCAATCCTCTGCTGATGTTGAATGTGCAGCACTGCGACTTGTCGTTGTATTTTTTTCATTTCATCATCCTTAGTCATTTTCTTTGCTAAGGGCAATTTCTTCATCTAATTTGTCATTTGGTTTGCCTCTGTCTCAGCAGTGCGTAGCTTATCTGTGAATTTTATCTAACTCTGTATCATTGATCAATGCTTCCCATGTATGAGAAACTTGTTCGAATTCCTTCGCACACAGTGCTTCTGCCTCTTCTATTTTCTTCGCATCCTTTGTTGATTCCTTCCTTCTCTCTTCAAGTACCTCTGGTGCATAGCCTTTGTTGATTCCTTCCTTCTCTATTCAAGTACCTCTGGTGGTGTACATGGCCTTGCTTATGATTCTATCTCTACGACCTTTCTACGAAGGTCCTTTGTGATTTCACCAAGTCGAATGACCCTAGCCTCTGCAAAAATTTCATCTATTTTTCCTTCATCTACAAAATTACTGCAAGAAAGTGTTACAACGTTGTCGATCCTATGCCTATCGTCCTCCCACGTTTTGGATTTATGCTCAGTTTCTTTGAATTTTTTCTTCATCTTACTAACAGTATTATTCAATGATCGAACTATCTTGATCAGTGCACCTTATATGACCTTCACTTCGACGACTGCAACTTTTTGGATTGCATAAAATTCATACAATGAAATTTGAGAAAAATCGATGGTGACATGGACCAAGTTCTTGGCAATTGTATTAAACTCTCTTGTTCCCAAGTCGAGTGTGTCTCCCACCAGTTGAGTCCTTATTGGTGGAATAGGTATCGACACATTAGTCAATCGCTCTTATGACAGTCCAACTAAGTCCTACGGCGCTGTCACTTGTGGTTTGTAGTTGACCGCAACCCATACTTCTTTTATGGCTTTGCAAAGCGTTTGTAGTAGGTATGTAATACTACATGTCTTCTATGTTTGGTGCTCATCCATTTTCTTCAGGATTTGTGTAGCTACTTTTGTCATAGAATCTATCAAAAGGGATAAATCATCGCTGGTAAGGCCGATAGTTCCTACTATTTTAGCATCCTTCCTTTTCTTATCCCTTGTCTCAGGTTGGTCTATCTTCATCCTTTTATTGCCCACTGCTGGATCTCTTGGGGTTGCACCAGAATCATTCTTGGGAGGGTTGGGAGAATTCTGTAGATATTGTGCTGGTGGTGGTGTGTCCCCTCCCTGCTCTTCATCCTTCTGCGTTGATGGATCATACTATCACAGGTCTTCTTCTACATATAGTAGGTCATTCGCAACAGGAACTCGCCATTCTTCCGGCCAATCTTGGGTAATGGCCTCAACTTCTTCTTTAGAGAGAAAGTATTGGGTCGCTAACCATTGGCGTTGTGGATCTTGTCGCGATTGAAACAATATATGACAGGGACCAATTATGAACTTAATAATGTTTTGAAACTGCTAAATGGTCTCCTCGATGATTCTTGCTTTCTTTTTCACCTAATATCACAGGGCCTTGGCGTGCATAAAGAATTGTACATTGTTGTCTCTTTGAATCTCCTTTATATATTTCTCAAACTAGATATTCTGGTATAGATCTCATCGACATCGTACCGGTATATCTACCCCTTGGTAATTCACTAGTTTTTACCATGCGACAAACGAAATCAAAATGAGAAACCATGAATAATGGAATCCAGTACATTTTTCCTGCGACTCCTCCGCATCTACTAGCAATTAATTCAGTAAATAATGTGACCAGTTCATTTGAACTCGCTCTGCATAGAGTCCAACCACTGCAATCGTTCCTACAGTACATTGGTTTAGTCGTATATTATATACCAACTTGGTAGCCAAAACCTTAGTTGTGAACCGAACAATGTGGTCATTAATGGAATCTATTAAAAAGCCTCTGGTATCTCTGGAAAATTCATACTTATCTTTTAGCTTGTTTGTAATAAGAGTGCCAAGGTCCTTTTTGAAAAACGGTGTCGGGTCTATGCTTGCTAGTGGAAGTCCTGTAGTTGCTACTATCAGCTCAACATCCAAGAATTTTTTTTTGTCGAACCATAGGCAGACACCGTGGAATGATACTAGTAATTGTTTGACACACGCATTCACCTTTGTTCTCCGGACAAAATGCGGTAAGTACATCATCAACAATAATCCTGCTTGGTTCATTCCTCTTATGCCTTTCATTGGAACTAGGCACTTTGGGCTATCTAGTGTATCTTGTACAAGAACCAAGTAGTTCTTCATGTCCAATTCTAGATATTTATGTATGTCATGATTGACAAAGGTCAACTTCTTAAGGTTTGGAATAATGTTTTGCGATACCCGAACTCCTTTCGGCACATTTGGTGCTATTAGTGGGTACCGTTCATTCTTCGAGAATTTAATTTTTGGCGCATCATATTCTCTCAGTGGAATATATGGTGGAAACATAGGCATTGACCCTAGTTCTTCCTCCTCGTCCGGTGGTGGTGGTGTTGGTGTTTTCTTCTTTCGGTTTCCAGAGCGCTTCCCCGTTGACGAACCATGTGGGTTTGGTCGTAACCTTACTGTAGCGATAAATGGAACTTGTTCAGCTTCTTTGGAATCCACAGCCTGCGGTGGAACATATCCAGCAGTGTCTTCCATAATGGGTGTGGGTGATGCAGTCACGACCCGAGATTATTCAATAAAGCTAGTACTGGAAATCAAAATAACCATGATCTATGGAAAACTCACTTAGGCTCTTGCAGTTGCAGACAACAATCTCTCTCTTGAATGCAACATAATAAATTGCACACTTGGGCATGAATGGTGATAATGTCTATCCATTCACTCTGTATACACCTACATCCATATTTCATTCCAACCAAACATTGGCTTATTGACCAGATATTTCAATGATGAATGATATGTGTACATTTTGAAATGTCCACCCAAAAAATAGTGTCTGAATTTATACAGAGCATATACCATATCTAGTCCTTCTCTTTCTATCATGGTATATTTCTTCTCTGTTGTTGATAATTTTTTTCTATCGAAGACAATAGGATGATCAATCAACCCTTCACCAGGTTGTGTTAGTACCACACCGAGCGCGACAGATGACGCATCGACATGTACATGAAATTCCTTTTTCCAGTATGGAAATACAAGTATGGGCGTTATAACCATTTTTTTCTTTAAAGTGTCCAAACTCTCTTGGAAAATTTTCACCCACTAGAACTTAACATCTTTCTTCAATAACGTCTCCATCAAAGCAGTCACCTCCGGATATCCTTTGATAAATTTTAGATAGTATCCTATATGTCCCAATGTTTCTCTCAATTTCTTCACTGTGGTAGGTGGTGGTAGGTTGACAATAATCACAATTTTGGCAGGGTCAACCAATATTCCATCATGATAGACCACATGGCCCAACATAATTCCAAAAGGGGAAAAAAGATACATTTATTTAAGTTTAGTGAAATGTGATACTGGGGACAATGTTCCAACATCATCCTGAGGTTCTCAATATGATCCTATGATCCCAAATACATTCCAATTGTTGAAGTAGACCTCAATTAATTTATAAGTAAAATATTTGAAGGAAACCACTACTTTCCTAGAAAAAATAGCAGGAGCATTCTTGAGTCCAAAGGGAATTACTGTGTATTGGAAGCAACCCCAATTTGTCATAAAGGTTTTCATGTGTCAGTATTCCTTTTCAATTCTAATATGATGGTATCTAGAGAACCCATCAGTTAATGAGTAAATTTCTTGACCCCCTACACTCTCCAGTACCTCATCTATAAATGGAGTCGAAAATGGGTCATGTAAACAAGCATTGTTCAATTTTCTTAGGTTGAAGCAAATTTTCACTTCACCAGTAGTATTTTTATCTTGCATTATAATTAGACTAATCCACTTTGAGTCCAACTCTTCCTTAACTTTTTCTTTCTACCGTGGATTCAATCGGTATGGTCGTTGCTTGACAGGTTTTGCGTCGAGCTTTAAAGGTATCTTCATTTCTCCAAGGTCTCTGAAAATCCCTTTCATATCTGAGAGTTTCGTAGGGAACAGATATTGAAACTCATGCAATAGATCTGTGATCTTATCGATAGTCTTTCGAGTCCAATAATCTCTAATATTGGCAAATTTTGGATTTTTTCGGGGAGCCAATGTTGATTTTCTTAACTTCAAGTGGATTTAGAAATTGGTCACTAGAAATACCAAATCTGTCCACTGCTCGCATAAATTCACTATCATGTATGTTTACATTGAGTGGTTCATCATCATTAGGTTCTCCTGTCACATTATAACACTCCATCCAGTGTTGAATTGTTGCGCTGCACTGATTAAAGTTTGTCATTGTGATCTAGATACCTTCAAATATCTTTGTCTTGATTATTGTCAGTGTGACATCAATCGACATATGATAATCGACAAATTCTAATGTGTGTATGAATCTAGTAGCTAATTTATCCCATTCAATAGTCCCTCGTCTCATTTCAACTAATGTATACCATCTCCTTGGTACCATGTCTAATGTGTGTATGAACTGATGAGCCCTTTTCTGTCGCAGAAATACCTCCCATGTCGCGTGAAAATACTCTATATGTTCGACAAGATTAGACAATCCTGTATATTTTCAACCAACATAGAAAATCTCTTATCTGAATCTTATCGCCAACAATATTCAACATTGTGGCCATTTCGAGATTGATTCTTTATGTTCAACCCACCATAGGGTGGGTGTAGCTTTTAATACAAAGTATAGGGAGGACAAGTGCTGATGTTCTGCGACTTTTTCTTCAAACTCTACTAGAAAAGATGCAAGGTTAGGTAAACCTTCATAGGTAGGTATATCCCTTACCTCGATTCCTACCCATCGCACAGACAGTGTAACTCTTGTGCACTTTCTCATGGATATTTCATGCATCCTATTCTTCCATTTTTCCAATGCTTCGATAGAATCTGATGTACAGGAACTAATACTCTGCCATCTAAGCTTTTCGTTGGTGTTGGATTTACATAATTATCCCTTGCATATGTGATGTTATAAATATGGTCCAGATATTCTCCTTTTCCTTCACTATTTAGTGGCTTGACATATCTATGACCTTCTGGTAGATAAATTGGTACGACCACCTTAGCTTTAAATATTCGAATGTTAATATTCTTTTCTTAAAATTAATGATGGTTTGATTATCAATCACCTAGTTGATCCCAAAAAGTGCAAGATACAGGTTTGTTTCATCGACAATGTTGATTACTTAAAAGTTAGTGTACATTTTCATGCCTTCTACCTTGATAGGAACCTGAGTCAGTCAACCGATAGGTAGGACTTTCGATTGATTTGGTAATCTGAACTGAATAGGAGACCACTTCAGTCACAGGTTCCCCATGCTTTCCCATGTTTGTATCATCATAATATTGACATCAGATCCCAAATCTAGCCTTAATATAGGCCATATCATAATCTCCTATCTGAGGAGTCATTCTTAACTCACGACCGTTCTTTAATATTTTTCCCACATGGTGAATTATTCTATGATCTAGTCATATCTCTTCTTGAGTTTCTTCTATTAGAGCTATCAAATATGTGACAACATCTTTATCTTGTATTGGCGATAAGAAACTTTAAAAAAAAATTAAGCTTACTAACTTTTCTCGTCAGTTTCTTTCAGGGTAGTTGATCAAACCTTTCAGGCATCTCCCTTATTGGTCTTCTTGGTAGTGTAGGAGTAGACGTCGATGCTTGATTCTTGTCGATGAATTCTAGTCGTGCATCCAAGAATACTTCCTTTTCTCTTTGGACATCAAACGACACTTTATTTTTTGCTGCTAGTGGCTCTTGCAGTTGTTCATGTTGTGCATCTTGGTATGCTCCAGTCGCAACACCTCCCCTTGTTACGGAAACAATATTTGGTTCCCTTAGCTCATCAGATATCTTTTGAATATTCTAGTTGGGGTTTATATTGGGATTCTATAGAGGGTTCATATTTCCCACATTTATATCGTACCACTTCTCAATCTACTGCGGACACTATTCAACAATATGATCAAAAGATTTGCAATATGAACATGTATTTGTAGGACCTATACAGTACCTAGAAAAATGTCTTGGCTTCCCACAATTATAACTTATGATTTGGCTTCTTCCATGAACAAATCCTCCTCCTTGTCCTCGACCTTGAAAATTTCCACCCCCTGGGTTGCGGGTATTGTTGTTGCAGGTATTGATTATGTGGATACTAGGGCTAAGGATACCGAGCTTGATCCCACTCATCTTGCATATTCTCTTCATTTTTCATTAAATAGGTGTCGACTGTTTTTCCTGCAATAGTTGAAATGATCTCCAATCCTTCTCCTTATGGCCTACTAATTTACAAAATTTACAATATAAACTAACTAGTGCACTTACACTCTTTTGTAAGTACAAACACTCTTTCAATCGATGGCCTCTAGTATAGCATATTATACACCAAGGCGTCCCTTGTTTATTTATTGGATTCAACACTCTTGATGTGACATAGTTCATGAACGTCAGGCAATTTTCCTTGTGGTGTCCTTCAGTTCTGCATCTGGTACACCAGAGTTCTTCTTGGACTTCCTTCACTTTTTTAATGTCATGTAGTTGCAGTGTAAGTTTGGATATCTACGATTGAATTTACATCATTCCTGCACCATTCTCTCCTACAGGTGAGGATTCAAGATTCATGGAGAACTATAATGCTTTAGTCTACGACAAAATATTTTCTTGCATCAAGGGAATCCTGATGTGCGGTAACAACGTTCCAATGAACCACTCTTTGTGTTGTATGTTTGACATCTGAAAGCTTACTTTATCCATCAGTGTCTTAAATCTCTAGTCTAAGTCCCACACAGACTCTGTAGACAATTGATTAATCTCTTTAATCTTTGTAGTACACTAAGATTTGGATTTGGGCTTTCTGAATTCATCTATTAGTCCTTTTTTAATTTGGTTGAGTGTTTTATGTACAAATCTTGTCGGAACCACACATAACTTCATACACCAGTACAGTGCAGGACCCCTCAAGGTTGTGATCATCTGTGCCTTCTTTATTTCTTCATCTTGTACTTGCCGCACGGTCCATATGGTTTCACATAGAATCCAATGTTTCTCTGGGTCTTCTAACTCATTTCCATTGAATATCGACAACTTGATATCATTCCCAGCCATTATATTGGTCCTTGGTACTGTTGGATACAATTTTTGGCTAGAAAGACTTCCTTGTCTACTATTCCCACTGTTAGTATTACTTGTATTGACAAAACTACTAAGAGATGAGTTTTTGAACCTTACCTCCGGAGACGTACGTGGATCCATAGGTGTGTCGTATTCATATTTAGGATCTGGGGCCTCTTCTTCTTCTTCTATTTTAGGGATAGGTTGATATTCCACTTCTTCGTCACAATAATCTCCGTCAAATTGTGACGTAAAATCGTAGTCTTCTCCTATAGTTGTACTATAACTTCCTCTTCTTGTCATGGTTCTTCTTCTTTTTCCCACCCAAAATATTCTTCCACCTCTTAAATGTCCACCCTCTAGTGTTGTTCCGCTATCATCAGGGAACATTTCAGCCTACTCTGCTCCATTTTTATTACATGTCTTATGTGACATAACTCAGGTCTTTATACACATTTCTTTACTCGTCAGATTCCATTCTCAGGATCCCTTTCTCACATACAAGAATTTTAATCCATTTTTTTAAATATGTCAAATACCTTCCTCTGGGTCCTTGGAAAAATTCCCTTTCTACTTCACTATATGACCTTATTGTGTCGACAACAATTTCTGTGATATATCTGCCCAAAATACTATCAACCCAGAAATCAATAGCTCTAGATATGGGGTTTCTAGTTCTTTTGATTCGTTCAATCAACTGAGGAATCCACTCTGTCGGTTCTCCCCCTTGGATTTTTTTGTTGGGTTGCTAGGTTCAACAACCAAGCATACAACAAAATAGGAAACTTGGGAAAAAAAATCCATGGATATTCATATAGAAGTATCACTCCAACCATTTTGTCGGATTCAACCGCAATCCTTCACTTTCTTTTCGTGCAAACTCTAATGCTTTAAAATCAACCCACTCCTGAATTTTCAGTTTCATCAGGTGCCAAAACATATCCCTCACAAAATGATTCAAGGTCTCGAAAACATAACCATTTGTTGGCGTTTCTCCCTTTTACCCAAGTTCAGACCCTTGTTTTTCCATCAGCAAAGCCCAAGGTATAGGCATGACATAACAGGGCTTGGTTAGCAACACCTGTGATGTAGATGCAGTCTCACCCAATATATCTCTTATGGGTAACTTCTAGAACCAGGTTTCTGCAATTGTGTGGGGATTGTCTCTTCCTTTTCACCGTACTAGCTTACTCGACCAAATCCGGTGGTTATATTACTTATTATTATTGCATGCATTCAAGCTATGACTCTACTTGTCCATTGACAAAGATTATAACAATTAATATAATTCCTTATGAGGAATTCCATCTAACAACAGTGCAACCGATGCATATAAGGACCCATTCATAAAAAAATACACATACATTCATTTACAACATACATTCATTGACAACATACATTCATTTACAACATACTTTCATTCACAACATACATTCATTTGACATAAGTACATTCATCAAATATACACATAGACAACATTTAATGTGGAAACCCATCCGGGAAAAACCACAAAGGCGCTCTTCATCTGGCATGAGAAATATATGTCACCTTTCCTCTGCGTACTCAGCTTCTAGACTCTATTATAGATCTTCTTATATAATCTATACAGACTTCTCTCTCCTCTCATGCTCTCTAGTCTCAGGTCTCTGAAGCTTCCTCTGATTCACCATATTGTTGATCCACACACATCCTGGATCAACTCTCTCTGCTCTACAACTATACAACTCTTTGGCTCTACTTCTCGTCTAAGACAACAACTTGCAACAACCTAGCGAGAGCACAACTCTCTAAGTGTGTGTAACTGTGAGGAAGTAACCTGCACACGGCTTGGGTTCACCCTTTTATAGACTCTTACATGTCATAGTCAAACAACTTCATTCTGTTAGTCGACAGGATGTCATTTCTATTCTCATACATTTATTTACAACTTTAAATAGGAACTCTTGGCCCAAAATACAAGATATTTTATTCCCTTAAGCACATGTTATCCTAAATAATTTCTTACCCGTGTTTTCTCGAGCTGTCCTTTTCACCCGCTAAATGTCTTCTTATATCAGGGTTCCTTTCGTTGCGACTGACCTCGTCACATCTTCCCTTTTGTCATGAACTCTTCCATTGCAGTTGCTTCTGTTGCAACTTTATTTCTACAACTATTTCTTCTGTCGTAGCTCTTTCTCCCACAACTACTTTCGTCGTAACTTCCCTTCTATTGCAACTTCCTCCGCAACTGCTTCTTTTGTCGTAGCTCTTCCTCCATCACATCTTCCTCGGTCATGTGACCGGGCTCTTCATATTTCTGATCAGAATTCTAAATGAATTATGCTTATCTTTTCCTAGGGTCAATAAAGTTAGTTAGACTAAAAGCTTGCTTTTAGTAATAAAGCATTATTGTAATTCAGGACAATAGTGTCTATTTTGAGATGTAATGAGATGTATTAAAATATAAATCAAGCCTATTGACTGACAATTGAGAGTTAGTTTATGGTTGAAATTAAGAAGTGTAGAAGAAGAAAATTCATAGAAAAGAACCAACCCAAGCTGTGTGCAGGTGGTTCGATCATTGGGATCAGCCAAGCTATGTGCAGATCGACTGTGTAGAAGAGACTCGAGAAGAGAAGAGATACATACATAGAGAGAGAGAGAGAGAGAGAGAGAGAGAGAGAGAGAGAGAGAGAGAGATACCAAAACTAGAGAGAATGAAAATGAGAGAGGAATGTATGAATTGTAAAGAATATCTAAAGAAGAGTCTGCAAACTAAATGCGTAGACCAAAGGTGATAAACCAATTCTCATACCAGATGAAGAGCACCTTTGTGGTTTTTCCCGGATGGGTTTCCACATTATATCTCATCTATGTGAGTATTTAATGTCCATGTTATTGTCGAATGCATATCTATTATGAATAATCCGATCTGGATGTGTCTTACAGAATTCGTGATGTATGAACTTATATACATATGTGTCGCACATTGAATGGGTTAAATATGTGTTAATGCTTTATGTTATATGTTTTTATATATGTCGACGGATCAATAGATGGTTGTCTTGAATGAATATATAAAACAAAAGTATAATTCCCAGTTTCAGTTGAGTAATCTGATATTTTTGTAAGAAGGAAATCCCTGACATAACTGCAGAAACCTACACTAGTACATATGTCTCAAAAGTTCCATGAAATATTGCCACGAATAAGCTAAAATCGAAATTTTCATGGATAGACAGATAAAAAGTTTAAAAAAAATGTTATGTCCCTCGATAATCGTCGCTATAGAGATGCACATAACGGTTCGTCTCTATAGTGACACTCGTTCATTAGATGGTGCAATCAAATAGTTCATCGTTATAGGACGATTAGCGAGAGCCAAAAGATAAACGATCGTCATAGTAACGGTCTTTGAATTTTTGTTATTGTTGAAATTTTTTCGTTGTGCATTTTTGTTGGAACTACCGCAATCATTGATCTATAAATACATGTTCTTAAGACATATTTCAACAAATTATTAGCTATAGTTGCAACCTTTTTTCTGTTTATTGTTTGATCTGTGATTTGAAGAGTCTGATACTAGTTTAACACATCAAATTTGTGATCTCATTCGGTTTCCTGGTTAGTATTTTGGAATTCTTGGTCTCCTTTAATGTGTAGGGTCATACATAAAGTGAGTCTACTATTCAATATTTTCTCCTCAAGGCTAATTCCTATATATATTTGTCAGTTAGAATTTGATAAATACACATGAATATCTATTTTTAAAGACCACAGAGGGACATTTACTAATTAGACTTTTCACTTTCCATGTCATGTCCTATAATTTAATGTCTCCTTTAATATATATATATATATATATATATATATATATATATTGTATTTCATTTACTTATATATTGACTGAGTTTTTTGGTTCTTTGTTATGTATCTAAATATTTATGAGCAATAATTTTAAAATTAACTGTAATATTAGTTAAGTTGAAATGTAGGGTTACACCATTTCATTGAAACGGTGTGTTTTGACCTATAAAAGGTCTTCGCACTTATAGTAAAATATCATCATTTAATAATTATTTTCATTGTGGCTAATTTCAAAACATGTGGGATTAGTATTTTCTGCTTCAAGTGGTATCCGAGCCACATTTGGATCCTTGGCACCTTCTACAACCCCATTCTTTCCCACCTCTCACCTGCTCCACGTGTTTCTTCATCCCTTCACACTATCCCTCCACTGCCGCACTCTCCCATCCACCTTCCACCACCACCAGTTGCTCCACTGCATCATGTTCTCCTCCTTTGCGCATTCCCTCCACCCACCTGCACATCCTCAATGGCGTCATCCCAGCTCCACCCTACCTCCTCTCCACTCCCTATTGCTCCCTCCTTCACTGGTCACACCCCCCACCTCACTCCTTCCCCTCCCACATGTGCTCGCCCCAACAGCCCCTGACTCCACGTCATCACTCCGCCTTGCCCTCAAACTCCACGCCATCGCTCTGCCTCACCCTCCAACTCCACGACCTGCAAAAAAAATTAACATAAAAAATATATTATAATATATTTATAATAATTCAAATTTTTGTTTTATTAAATTAAAACAAATAATAAAATAAATATTTTATTATATAATAATTAATTATTATCCTTAAAATCTCACCATCGTTAGTAAAAGAAAAAAAAAATCCTCCTTGTAGGAGGAGTATGTCGGAAATGAAGGAAATTAAGGATAGAATGGAGATTTGGGAAAAAAAAAACCAAGCCCATGATTCTAAACATCTCGAAGGTTTACACTCAAGACTCAACCAAATCGAAGAAGAACTACACAAGGGAAAAAATGAATTATCAAAAACTATCAAAAAAGAAGTCAATGAAGCAGTATCTTGGGAGATGGAAGGAGTAAAAAGGGAAATATCAGTATTGGTCGAATTTGGATTAAGTAAACTCGAGCAACATTTATAAGACACAATTACCACATTAGTTGGCAAGGTGTCAAAGGAGGACCAACCATCCTCAAGTTCAATCCATCATAAGACAATACCTCCCAGAAGGGAAATTCCACAAGAAGAGTTCGATCACGATCACTCTCTGAATCATGAACAACTGCTCTCTCCTCCAAAAATAAGTGGATATCAAATGAAAACTAAGTTAGAATTGTCAAAATTCAATGGCGACACAAAATGGAGCGTGGCGTGGATCAACAAGGCAGAAGAATTGTTTTCCATACACAATATCACGACCGACGAAGAAATGATAAAATATGCCTCGATGCAACTAGAATATTGAGCATGAAAATGGTACATGTGGTGGAAGGTTACAACATAGACAACTAAGTGCAATTGGAACACGTTCAAAAAATATTTCTTTAAGAGGTTTGAAGATTTAAAAGAAAAGGACTTCTTCACAAATCTCACCAGACTGTAGTAGAAAGGTGACGTCGATGAATTAACCGACAAATGGGAATCCCTGGAGAAACGTGTGTCAGAACTCATAGACAGTCAACGCCTACAAACTTATGTGTATGGACTAAAATTATATATCATAGATGAACTATATCTACTAAATGTATCAACCTTGGACAAAGCGAGACGTAAGGAAAAAATCATTGAGGAAAAAATAAAAATAAACGTAGAACAGGAACCATGATAAAGATCGAAGGTCCTTACAAAATACCAAAATCAACACCAAATAAAAGCCACTGCATCTAAGGAGTGACAACAAACCCACCTTAGAAGTCCAACGAATGAAAGAAGGAAAGTGTAAATATTGCAGAGAGAAGTGGGACCCAAGACACAGATGTTTGAAAAAAGAGACCACTAAGAACTTATATCAATGTGAAGCAGAAGAGGAAGACAAGTCAGATAGCGAGGAATACGACACAGAAGAAACATGTGACATCCAAAATCCTCCATCATATTCAGAATATGAAGAAACACCCAAGATATCAAATGTAGCCATAACAAGAATACTCCAACCACGGACATTAAAACTTAAAGGGCATATAAAAAATAACAACGTTGTCATCCTATTCGACACAGGAAGTACCCATAATTTCATTGACGTAAGTGTTGCAAAGAGGCTTAAACTTTTCATATATCCAGTACCCAACATGAAGGTAATGGTCGCATATGGAAACAAGATAGAAAAAGTGGGGAAACGCCACAAAGTCAAGCTGCAAATACAAGACTATAACCTTGAATCAGGAATTCTACGTAGTACCCTTAGGAGGAGTTGATGCAGTATTAGGAATTCAGTGGTTGCAAACACTAGGTACCTACTCATCAAACCACCAAGAACACTTTATAACATTTAAATGGCAAGGAGAAAAATACAAACTGTATGGATTCCAACCCCCTCACACACAAATTGTGTCATCCCACAAAATGGAGAAGCTAATTTGAAAGGGAGCACTAACGTATGTCATACAATGCCAAGAGATGGAATTATTAACTTCAGAATTGGTTAAACCAGGTCAACCAGAGATCCAAGGACTAATCCAAAAGTACAAAAAAGTATTCAAATATCTCCCCATGGAGTTACCACCAGAAAGGAAGTTCAAGCATGTCATCGAAGTCAAGTCAGGATCAAGTCCCATCAATGTTAAACCCTATAGATACCCACACTATCATAAGACAGAGATTGAAAAAATAATCTGCAATTTACTGAAGTGTGGAGTAATTATAGAATTTCGATGTCCTTATGTTGCACTAGTAGTACTAGTATGAAAGAAGGATGGGTCTTTTAGGCTATGCATCGACTACAGAGGACTAAACAAGATAACTATTAAAGACAAATTCCCCATTCCATTTATTGATGAAATGTTGGACGAACTGCATGGCGCAAGATATTTTTCAAAATTAGACTTAAGATCAGGATATTACCAAATCATAGTAAGGCTAGAAGATGTGGCAAAGACAACTTTTTGAACCCATGAAGGACATTACGAGTTTAAGTTAATGCCTTTTTGGCTAACTAATGCTCCAACGACATTTCAAGCAACCATGAATAACCTATTTTAGCCATTCCTAAGGAAGTTTCTACTAGAATTTTTTTATGACATCTTTATATACAGTAAGACATGGAAATACCATCTCACACACCTAGAACAAGTACTCTCTATTTTAAAATAAAATCAGTTCTACGCCAATATGTCCAAATGGATGTTCGGTAAAGAAGAAGTGAGATATCTGGGTCATGTAATATCTAAAGAAGGAGTCAAAGTAGATCCTAAAAAAATCAAATCAATCACAGACTGGCCCAAACCTACTAACATCTCCAAGTTAAGGGGATTCCTTAGGATAACTAGATACTATAGAAGATTCATCTAGAATTATGCGCACATAACTGCACCCTTATCCAACCTTCTAAAAAATAATGCATTCCAGTGGAGTGAAGAAGCAGATAAATTTTTTGAATCCTTGAAAGGAATTATTTCCTCCACACCTGTACTAGCTACCCCAGACTTCTCCAAACCATTTTTTATAGAATGTGATGCTTCAAGTTATGGTTTGGGAGTAGTACTAATGCAAGATAAACACCCGATAGATTTTGAGAGCAAGAAATTAAAAAAAGCGATAACAATTGAAGTCTACATATGATAAAGAAATGTTGGCAATTGTGCAGGCATTGTCAAAGTGGTGAAAATACCTCCTAGGGATCAAATTCATGATCCACACAGACCATTATAGTCTTCAATACTTACTTCAACAGAAAACATTGTCCACGGAACAACAGAAGTGGATAGAAAAAATCACTGCTTTTGACATGGAAATAATACACAAAAAGGGAAAGGAAAATGTAGTCCCATATGCACTCTCTAGAAAATATGAGGATATTACTTCTTACTCCATCTCTATCGCAATTCCAGAATGGCTAGATGAAATACAAAGCGAATACGCCAATACAAAGCGAATACACCAAGGACCCAGAAACAAGCACTATAATTAACAATTCCAACCATAACCCCAAGTTTGAATGGAAAAATTATATCCTTTGGTATAAGGGGAGGGTTTATTTAAACTCAAAATCTAAATTCAAGGTTAAGGTAATGAAGGAATCCCATGATTCACCAGCCACGGGACACGTAGGATTCTTTAAATCTTATTATAATGCAAGAAGGTCATTTTTCTGGAAGGGAATGCAAAAAGATATCCAACAATATGTGGCAGAATGCGACAAATGCCAGAGGAACAAAAGAGAAAATGTTCTAAACCCAGGGTCACTCCACCCCCTACACATTCCAAACTAGAAATGGGAAGATATATTAATGGATTTCATCGATGGGTTACCTCCGTCAGAAGAAAAGGAAAAAATCCTTGTAGTGGTTGATCGATTAACCAAATTTGCTCACTTCATGGCAATAAAAAAAACAAACACGACAAAACAAATTTCAAATGTATTTTACAAAAATATCTACAAATTACATGGCTTCCCAAAAGTCATCGTCAGTAACAGAGATGCAAAATTAAATGGAAAATTTTGGAGGGAATTTTTCAAACAAGTAGGCACATCACTTAATATGAGCTAAGCTTACCACCCCCAAACAGATGGTCAAACTGAAGTCGTAAATAAATTCTTAGAAGCATGTCTATGTTGTTTCATAATAGATAAACAAAACCATTGGTCTCAATGGTTACACTTAGCAGAATGGTGGTACAATTCAACATACCACACCTCCACAAAAATGACCCCCTTTCAAGTTTTATATGGGTATGAACCTCCAAATTGGAAGGAGTTAGTTCTAAAAGACACTAATGTGCCAAAAGTAAGGAACCAACTAGAGAAATCTCAAAAAATGATTGAATTACTCAAGGATAACTTAGTCATGGAACAAAAATGTATGAGGCAACAAGCAGATCAATGCAGAACCGGAAGAGAATTTGAAGTAGGAGACTAGGTGTTCGTAAGACTACAACCCTATAAACAGGTATCCCTTAAAAGTGGAGGAAAAACCAAGTTCGCCCCAAATTTATATGGACCGTACTGGATTACCAAGAAGATTAGTCAAGTTGCGTATAAATTACAATTACCAAATAAAAGTCGTGTCCACAATGTATTCCATGTATCATGTCTCAAAAAAATTATAGGGAAACATAAAACAGTACAAAAAATACTTCCTGTGTTAGATGACAAAGGAAGGATCATTTGGGGACAAGAGGAAATCATTGCAACTAGAGAAAGAATGCTTTGTTATCAAACACTCATGGAATATCTCATTAGGTAGAAGAATTTTCTAGATGAAGATGCATCATGGGAGACAGAACAATTTTTTCAACAATATTCGTCCTTACCCTCGCTTTGAGGACAAAGCGTTCTAAAATACAGCGACAATGTTATGTATCTAAATATTTATGAGCAATTATTTTAATATCAAATGTAATATTAGTTAAGCTGAAACATAGGTTCACACCATTTCATTGAAACAGTGTGTTTTGATCTATAAAAGGTCTTCTCACTTATTATAAAATATCATCATTCAATAATTATTTTTATTGTGGTTAATTTCAAAACATGTGGGATTAGTATTTTTTGCTTCATTCTTATATATATTAGAATGTCAAATCAATATACTCGGGAAGAAAATAATAGGAGGTATGTTGAGTTTAAGGCGACATTAGAGGAAAAGGGTGATGGAAAGAGTTATTGCCCTTGCAAGGATTGCAGGGGTTTGTGATGAGAAGGATTTTAAGAACAACAGCTGAAAAACATTGTAAAGAGAAGGGGCATGCTGAAGTGGGGTATGAATATCGTCCCTTGGTAAGACATCATGTTATCGAATAAATCTACTCAAGCAGACTCAAGCTAGATCTCTCTAGTCCAAGTGGATCTAGAACAAATCAAGTGCATAATAAAATATACTTTCCTATATCAAATAGAATATACAAGTTAATCAGATAGATCACTTACCTAAAATATGCAAATCCTCTTCTCTCTTTGTTGATCCAAGCTCCAGAGCATTCATATCTTCAGCTGCAAAACCTTGTAGAGCAACTGGAAACCAGCAAACAATACATGTGTATCTAAACATGAATTGATCTAAGCTAATAGTTAAGGAAGAAAGCTCTAAACATCATCAACAAAACAATGTTTATGGAAAGAGATTTGTATTAATTTAATCAAGGAGATACATAGAATTGCATAAAAGAAGGAGTGTCACAACCTAGCCTTAACACTGCAAATTTCCATCCAAAAATCTAATCCAAAGCCTCCAAAGCAAGATAATAGCCTCCCAAAGGATGATAGGGATCACCTAGAAATTCCACCAGCATAAAAGTACCATATTCCTTTCTCCCTTTACAATGGAGAGAGGGTTTAATTTATAAGGCTAAAGGGATAGAGTAGGTTGAGGATCAGGAGGAGGGGTCTAAGGGATCTCCCCATAGGTTAGGAACCAAACTCCACCTCACCTAGATGATAGGAATAATCCTCCATCTCATCCACCTTCAAGAAGGGTCTCGAAACTTCATTTTTTTCCCT
This sequence comes from Pseudotsuga menziesii, assembly GCA_001517045.1. Lineage (NCBI taxonomy): Eukaryota > Viridiplantae > Streptophyta > Pinopsida > Pinales > Pinaceae > Pseudotsuga > Pseudotsuga menziesii. The sequence continues at coordinate 190,199 of LPNX010655333.1, read as the reverse complement.
TAAAACACCATCAACACACTTATTAGGAAGGGAAAGAGCACCGTCGACGCTTCTAGCATGAAGGGAAAGAGCATCGATGCACCTTTACTAGGAGAAATAGCATCATCGGTGCTTCTAGAATTAAGGGAAAAAGTGTTGGCCTTCCTAAAGATGGAAAAAAGGCAGAAACAACCTCAATATCAATCAACTTTAGCATAGGGAAATTTGGGGATTAGGAAAAGGGTTGACACATGGACCAAAAGGACAAGATTTCAGTGTAACGGAATGCCCCCCAAAGCATGAAGTTAGAGGAATGTGATAGGTGAATGCTTTATAAAGTAAATAAATCGAAGGCAAGGATGTTGGTTGGAAGCTTCTGCAGTACCACTGACTCAAATCTCAAATGACTCATAACATGGCTGTCGACCAATACAATGTAGATCCATGGTAGTAGAGATCGACTGAACACAATCATGGCTACTAGACACGGGCATAGATCCATGATGAGATGATAACAAAGCCACGACCAATACAAAGTGGATCTGTGTAATATGACTCAAACAAACTCCATTGCAACCTGGGAAAAATATCAGATAACCCAGCGTATTCAAGCCGAACTTAACGATATGAATCTAACCATGTGATTACGATGTCTTGATTTTGAACATGATAGAAACCACTTGATTACCAATCATTAATGTAAACTGTTAACATATGCGAGGGAAATCACCATTTATGTCAATGATTCCCAAGGTATCTCAATACATACCATTGACTGTGAATAAAGGACTTGGAGTTGAACACTCGATGAGATCTTTTAGTCAAGAGCCAATGATGTAAACTCATGTTGAAAGCAAGGTAACATGTCATTAAGGCATGCAGGCCCAAGGTACTTGTTTTGGTTTCTAAGTCTTATTCCTGGATGAGGAGTTGAAGTCGACAGGAATATACTCGTCGAAGGAGGGACATGATGAATCCACCATCATCGACACAAAACACGATCAAATATGTTTTGGAGTCAACCATATAACGGAGTAATGTACGAGACTGACTCAGAGATGACCAAAATGATAGAAGGTAAACTAACTACAGATAGATGACCAAATTTCTCTTGAACATGGGAATGGCATGACTTGGTTGACCACGAACATGGCATCTTCATGGGAATGGCATTGGTGTGTTGAGGTCGAACATAGTAGTCCATCATCTGATTACCGATCATTGATGTATACTGTTAACATATGTGAGATAACCCACCGATAATGAAAATGGGAACCAAGGTACGGAGTGCGATATAACAATTTTGAATAGATGTGTTGAGGTTGAACACTTGGAAGAATCCATCGATCAAGGGACATTGATGTCTTCCCGAAACTGTCGATGGCGAGAGAACCTACCACTGATAACTGTAAGTCTTAAGGCACTCAAATGACTATAGAATCCTATTCTAAAATAAATGATCTGATGTCGATGTAATGGAATCCACTGGAAGGATGGAATTAAGGTATCCCCCATCAACCAACACGAGGTACTCAACAGCACTGTATAATGTGGAAGAACTCAATGAACAAGATGTGCACGAACCTGTAATAGTACCAGGAATGGATGACATGAACAGTCAAGATAACTGAGGAATGACCGACTCAGGATTCAAATTCCTTTGAATAGGAGCATAAGGAAAATGGTGATTGAAGATAGGTAGCATGGACTCCATATGAAAATTGGGACATCTCTGTGACATAGGAGGAATCAACAGAGCCTCCATGGGGACTGGAAGCATAACTATTCGGCGGAGATAAACTCGGAGTAACGAGTACAACTCCTAAATTCAAACTAATAACCCAACCAACAAATGTGATATATAGTGCTCTGTTTGAAGGCAACACAACTCGACTGCTGCCAAAGATAACATATTTTCTCGTCTCGCTTTTTATGTTTTTTATTTTTTTGGAATTTTTCAGATGTTTTGAAAATCTTGAAAAAGAATAAAAGTGATTTATAGTACATAGCTAGGAGGAGATGAGTGTCAGGGACAGGAAAGCTAGTTCCAATTAGTGTAACATACCTATGCTCAATGCAAGGAAATATGTGCGGGATACCGACACTTGGGGGAAGGTCTACTCCCAGTAAAGGGGAGATCAAGCTACAAAGGATATATATAGAAAGGTTTTTCTTGGATAGACATGATACAATCTCAGGCTATATGGCTGATAACTGGAAGTCAGGGAGTCGACATAAAGCTCAAGAAGGCAAGAAAAACTCATGAAATACAATTACAACTTGATATATACAAGGGAGTCCCTATGGGGAAAATCCAGCATAAAGTTTAAGAGGATTATGAAGCTCTTGCTCAAGGACATGGAGGGACTAAAAAGGGACTCCCACAACCTAAAGGAGGCAACTCAGCATGGGCACCAAATGCAAAAAATGATATAACTAGGGAACCCATGTATAGGAGAGCTCTACCATTCACACAATACCACTTCTAACAGCAACATGAAGGTTCCATGATATCAAGGAATGGGTTCGTACTTAAGGTTAAAATGAAATGGTCATAAGGCAATTCATAATTCAAGCAGATATGGAGTCCTGACCTATATTCCAATTCAAAATTATACCTATCATGGGCATGAACGGGTCAAAGCCTCGGAGAGAGTGTACAAAAATTAGACCCTACATGACGACAATATTAGTCCAAAACAACTGGAAATAGTCAGTAAAGGTCCAAACTATAGGATATAGGGAATATTGATCGTGACAACTACATTTAAAGGAAACAATGTGGTGGACGATGGGACATAAGAAGGAATGTAAGGTGTAGACCCAAACTTTCATGTATCCACTACCACCCCCATAAGGATGAACACTCGTGTTAAGTCTAGATGAAGGGATTGAAAATCCTTCACAAATAGAGTAGAGGACAGAACATGACCAGTCCAAATCTATGAGCAAGGTAGGGGGCTATGGTGACCCTCGGTCCAACACTAAGGTCTGAACTAGGACCTAAAGCAGGTGACAGGATACTAGTAGTGATATCATGCATGCTGAACATAAAAGAACCAGAACTCAAGAGAGCATAAATATACTCAAGTATCCGCGATCCCAAAAGCAAACTAGCGCACAAAGAGCACACTCCTACAAGAATATACAGCCAAAATGCAAGCAAGCCAAGGGGAGGATAAGTGAGCTCCCGAATGCAGTAGGTATGTCTCTCCTAGGAGAGGCTCAAAACTCCCATGCACTATAAGAAGAGGTATGTAACCAATTATATTGGCCCTTGGCTTCAACGTGTAAATCAAGTGTGCTATCTGACCCCTACCTAGCCATGACACCTATAGAATAACCTCTACAAGTACCCCCTACGATACCTAGGTAAGGAAAATAAGGTCACCCCAATATAATCAATGCTCAGGCAGACAGTCGCTCTCGAAAGAGCCCCCAAATATGAATACGATCCTAGAAATATCTCCGTCGCTCACAAAAGTGACCAAGGGATATCCCAATCACAATCATGCACGATGCCTCGTGCTTGAATCCTGTGTAAGAGGAGCGTCCGTAGAAACACTATTTATACCAAGGATTTCTCATTCTCACCTGGATAGACACCTAATTGTTTGTGTTTAGTAGTATTGGAGAATTAACTCACAATGAACTATTCCAAGACTCTAAATCCTAATCTTGTTGGTGAACCCTATAAAATAAAAATGTGTAGTTAATTTTAATTAAGCGTTGATTTTAATGGCTGTAATTACTTAAAGGAAAATGGTTGTGCAACTAATGATATTGAGACTCAGCAGTGAAATAAATGTGCACACCTAACAAACAATGCAAAGTGTAATTTTGTCAAATGAAAAATGGGGTATGCCACTACATGAGATGCAAAAATATTCATTCCTTTCCAAATTCCAATGCAATCCTTCCTATATGAAAGCCTAAACACAAATCTCATCCAAGCAATCCAATGCAAGTACCTCCTTAAATTCGTATGTGATATGCAAGTAAGAATGCAAATATTTTGTATTTTCAATATAAAAGAATGAAAATGCAATAAAAGTCATTAAAACTCTCAATCTCTACAACAAGTAGAAAACACAAGCCAAGCAAGACACCAAGAGTAAAAGACTAATGCACTCATGGTAAAACAAAAAAGGAGATAAATGACTAGAACTAATTCAAAGAAAAATCAATGAAAAAACGGTCTTTGGTCACAAAAGAAGCAGTCAACAGACAACATCAGTACCCAGGAAGACACAGCCACACTCACAACCCACCCAACAACTTTCCACAACATCAAAATCAACCAAAAGGGAGGATGTACGCGATTGCTTAAAGAACAGTTGCATATGTACGCGACTTTTGGCCAAAAACCTGCATGTATACGCGAATTTTAGCCAAAAACCTGTGTATACAAAGAAGAAAGTGGTAAAAAGAAGGAGAAGGGTCAAACCAATCTAGGGGAGTTTCAATGGATGAACATACCACTAAATGTGACATATAAATAGGGAGAAATAGAAAGCAAGTCAAGCACATTGTGCCCCCAAACCATAAACAAAGGCAAGGAACATCCCCAGCAGAGTCGCCAATTCTGTTACGGAGAGAAACTTCCTATGGATTGGGGGTACCACAATAGACAGTATGACACCAGAAATCAATCATTCCCAATATGCAAGAATAGTAAGCACACTAAGGGATATCGAACCATACCTTATTTCAGACGGTTGAAGTAGATCCTCATTGAGCTTTTCCAATGCAGTTGCAATTATAATTTGCTCTCAACAACAGCAAACAAAGAAGGCATGATATATATAAATGTGTTAGAGCTATTCTAGCATATATAATCAACCATGTATAAGAAATTAAACACATCCATGTATTTAATATTTCTATTCAAATGCACCCGAATTGAACAGGAAAAGATATTTCTATTAATAAAACAGAGATACAATAGTGACAAACTCTATTGACAATTCTGCGAACCAGAGAAACCGAGTCCTCCACCTGGGCCTCCACCACTTCAATCCTCCATCTCTCGATAGAAAGCTTACAAATAAAATGCAAGCTTGGGAAGAACACTATGTGCTCCAAGGGAAAAAGGGATGCAGAGTCAAGTATAAGCAAAGCTGATGCAACGATGGACTATAATTTTCTTGCTCTTCAATTTCTCCTCCTTCAATGTATCCAAGGGGTTCCTTATATAGCAATCCAAAGAGGTAATGGAGGGTCAAATCCGAGCGTTCTCAAGGAATTTGAAAGGCCAACAGTCAAGTTATTCAGACTCATATGAGGAAAACTCCAAAAATATTTGGACCTATGCACACATCTCGATGTACGCGGGTTTGAGGTCAAAAGTTGCGTGTACACGCGAGTATAGATTTAAAAGTCACGTACAACAATAAACATGTGTTTTTTAGGGATGATTTTGGAACATCAAAGTATAATACAATCCCATGGGGTCTAAGGAGTCCGCAGAGGGACAGGAAACCATGCATGTGTGATCTACCTAGTGTGGTAAAATCAGCTATAACAATTACCATGAAAATAACATAAGTGGAGATGGTGTTCTTCGAATGCCTCCAGATGGTTTTGCGTTGAATAACATCGAATAAAAATGCCCAATTTTTAAATATGAGCCTCGTAATGTTAGAATTTCATTGGCAACTGATGGTTTCAATCCATTTGGAGAGCTTTGTTCTACTTACTCAATGTGACATGTTTTCATCTTAAACAATAACCTTCCTCCTTGGATGTCCATAAAGAGAGAGCACACAATGTTGGCAATGATTATTCCAGGTATTTTTTTGAAAGTAATTATATTATTTCATTAATTCCTTTGTTTAATTGTTGCATGAGAACACCTTTTATATAGTGGGACACATAACTAAATAACATTGTATGCTCAATGATCAATTAGGTAAGTACCAAGTTAAATATATGAATGTACATATTGAGCCTCTTATCGATGAGCTATTGAAGTTATGGGATGGAATCACTATGTATGACATCTCCATACCAATAGGGTGAAAACAATTCCAGTTTCATCGAATACTTGCATGGACAATTCATGACGCTCCCGCGTTAACACATTTTTGTGGTATGTAACTTTCTATTGCACGTCGTTAAAATTATTTGCTTTTAAGGTAAATATCATACATTTTTTTAAAACTAATAATCTTTTGATGTTATACCATTAATACATATATCTTGCATGTCTTCAAACAAAGGGAAAATTTGCATGTCCAGTATGTGTTCCTAGGATAAAATCTCGTCGTTCAGGAAGTTTAGAAGAGGAGGTATTTGATGAGTACAGTCACTTCCTCCCTGGGAACCATAGGTATCGAACTACCGAGAAAACAAGATTCAATGGCAAAGAAGAGAATGGGAAGAAACCACGAAGAATGACACCTCACCTTTGGAAGTTGGAATATAATAGAAATTGTTGAGGTATGAAAGTGTTTATGTAGTATATATAAATATGTAATACTATGAATTAATTTTATATTTTTACTAAGTTTTCTCTACCATGGGTATTTTCATGAATTACTGTTAATGTGTTCTCATTTTTGTTTAATGAATGTATTTAAGGAATGAATGGGCTTCCACGAGGAATGAGGAGTTATCCCATACAATTCAGTACTTTTCCTTACAACGAGAACCTACAAATAGCTCATTTGTTCGATACAATGCATATCGGGAAGAATGTAATAGAAATGATATGGTGGATATTAAATGGAAGGACTGAAAAAAAAAAGATAAAATTGGAGAAATTTGTAGTGAATTGCAGAAGCCAATCAAGCATTGCAAAGTGCAATTATTTCCAATGTTGGAGTTGGGGACCGAAATATTAGTCTTCCATGGTTATTGACAAAGTAACAAATCAATGCTATAAAAGAGGTCATTCAAAAAATAAGGTTTTCGATGGGGTTTTGTTCAAAAATACAAAATATCTTAACGAAAAAATGTGATTTTGGTGGTGTTAAAACTCATGACTAGCATACATTCATTAAGGTAATTATTTACATATATAATTTCCATTTAGTACATCTTTTTAGTAATTGTTGTCTGTTATTTGGAAACATTAAATAATGACTTTCTTTTTGCTACAGTACATTCTACCTCTATCTCTCCCAGATAGCTTTAACAACAACACAAAACAAATTATATTGATCTTGGTAAATAAATGAGGTTAGTAACAATTTATATGCATGAAAATGTTTTATCTCTTTGTTCCATAGGTTATTCACATATTTTGTTTTAGATATTTGAACTTTATTATATATGCCTCAATCTTGTTGATCACTGTTATTTTCTTGCTTCATTTGTAGGTGGCTTTCATCTAAAGAAATCCATAAAGAATATATTAGGTATTGGAAGAGATAAATTCCTTGTCTAATGTGTGAAATACAGAAGTATTTACCTCCAGTATTTTTCAATTTCCAAGAACATTATCTCATACACCAAGTTGAGGAGATTCAAAATTGTGTGGACCTGTAAACTCAAAGACAATGTGGATGGTGGAAAGGAATTTGAAGTCATTGAAGGATTTTGTTAGACATAGAGCACGTCCTGAGGGTTCTATGGTGCAGGTCTATATGGTATATCAATCCATGGTGTACATTAGTCAGTATCTTGCAAATTTAGCAAAAAATATCAATCTTCCTTGCATTTGGCATGTCAACTCCATCAACAAATGTGAAGGGGAGGTCCTATTGGGGAAAGGTAGAACGAGGAAAGTGAAAGGTAATTGAATTGTGTAGATTTAATTTATTAGACAATTAATTTTTTAGTTTCACACACACACACACACACACACACACATATATACATAATACTCATGTAATTTTTATTATTCCATCAGTAATTTGAGGAAAACTTAATTGTCTTTAATGATAGCTAATTTACAATTCTTAATTGTTATTTTTTCATATAGTTGGTCATGTGTGGGATGCACAACATTTATATATTGCAAACAATCTTGATTGGATGGAGGAATGGATAGAACGATGTACAGATTTATATGGTACCTTTTCATGGAAAGGGGTTAGTAGATTTATTAAAACAGTGCATCAGAATCAAGAAGAATATAAAAAGGAAATTATAAAATTTAGCATGTGGTTTAAAAGATAAAAAGGCAATTATATAATTTACCATGTTCATTTTTTATGTTGTTTTCCATTATATCAATGTATTTCTTTTTTTTATTTCTTCTTATATATCTATTTACTGAGTCGGTCATGGTGCAGTTGATACACCACAAGGCTATGTGGTGCAATGGTCATAAATTTTGCATCAAAATGTTGGATGACAAGGAGAAAACATCGGATTGTGGGATAACTGCAGTTTTTCAAGTCACTAATGTTTCCTCTAGGAGTGACAAGCATCCAGAAGTATCTGAAAATAGGTACTATGGTTATTTGGAAGATATAATTGAGTGTGACTTTAATTCCTTTAAAATAGTTATGTTTGAGGTCAAATGGTACACGCTATGAATGAATGAACGTGATCCTGAAAGAACTTTTATTGAGCATGCCAATGGATTTACCATGGTTACTACAAGGGAACTTGAACCAGGTACATAGACTTATGTTCTTCCAAGTCAATGTGAGCAGGTCTTTTACTCAGAGGTGCCAGGTAAAGCAGGTTGGTCATACATTGTTAGATATGATCCAAGAGGAAGACCGGTCAAGTATAATGTGCCAGAGGAAGAAGAAAATGTTGAATAAGAAGGTGATGCAGACCAAGATCATCTAGTCATCGACGTAGATGTGTCAGATGAAGAACCTGATCAAGAGGATGATCATCCAAATGATGTAGCAGACAATAACATAGACAATGATAATATTGATGAGGAATATATAACCGAAAATGACATTGATGATGGTATTGTTGATATGAGAGATCCTTTTAATGATAGTGATTTTGAACCAGATAATGATATAGATTTTGAGTCAGATGAAGAAGAATATCAATGAAATTGTAGCAGTGTTGGAATCTGAAAGCTGGTATGTGCATGATGGGCCATATGATGATTATTCCAGGTAGTTGTTTAAGAAACATCTCATTTGTCGTATTTTTTGCACATTTTCATATGTTTTTTTTTCATTCACTCGTATATATTATTTATATATCTAAAATGGTTGTAATATTTATGTATTGTATATGTTTGAGTCATTTAGGTAAGTACCAAGTTAAATATATGAATGTAATAATTATGTAATATTGTATATCTTCATTGATACCATCATCATCATCACCATCATCATCATCATCTTCATCATTATCATGATCATCCTCATCCTCCTCCTCCTCCTCCTCCTCCTCCTCCTCCTACCCATCCTTATCATTAGTATCATCACCAATATCATCATTATCGTCATCGTCATCGTCATCACCATCAACATCATCATCATCATCGTCGTCGTCATCATCATCATCATCATTATCATCATCGCCATCATCATCATTTTCATCATCATATCCATAATCATCATCATCGTCGTCGTCATTATCACCATCATCCTCATCATCGACATCTTCACCCTCATAATTATCGCCATCATCATCACCATCATCAGGATCGCCATCATCCTCATCATCATCATCGACATCTTCATCCTTGTCCTCATATTAATCATCATCATATTCATCCTTATTGTCATCATCATTAGCATCATCATCATCACCGTCATCATCATCATCGTTATCGACATCATCATTGTCATCATCATTGTCATCTCCATCATCATTGGCGTCATCATCATCATCATCAATATCACCATCCTCATCGCCATCATCAACATCACCATCATCGTACTTCATGTATCTTTAAAAGTGTTGTAGATTTGAGTCTATGTTTTGGATCTATAAAAGCTTGACATCTCTCCTTCACAATTCCATAGGTATCACCAACTTTGGATTTTCCATCAAAAGTGATGGTTATTACCCCAAAACTTGTTGATTTTAGGGCCTTTTAGGTGAATGAAAGGACTACCATGTTGTCATTATTTATGACTTTATTTTGAAACCTGGATTAAAACACCCTTCTATATTTTTTCCAATGCCAAAAGTGGCACTTGATTTGGACCTCTCAAGACATAGGGATGATTGCTTTACTAAAACCACATGTTTAAGCATTGTTTTAGAAATACACAAAGACACTAATGTGCACAAACTATACATTTGAATATAAATGGATTTGGATTGTGAAATTTTGAATAGATATAAAGTTATATTTCTTATTCCATCCCTACAAGTTAGACACAATTAAAACATCACAAAAAATATAGTGTCGTGGTAATTGTAATATGGCTAATTTTAATAAACTAGAAATAACTATTATATAAATTAATACAAAAAATATAAATATATGTATATATATATAAACAAATCAACAAAATATAAAACAAAACACGAGTTGTAGGCTAGTAGGAAAGATTGACAAACGCAAAGCCGATTATCAGACTAAAACCTTGTGCTGGATCTCCACGGACATTTTCAAAACCCTGCACTGGATCTCCATGGACCTTAAACCTTGTTTTGACACATAATAATCTCATCCCATATAGGATATCATGTCGACCCTACCGCTAGAGGAGGTGCATTGGAGACCAACAAAGAACTTTGGAAGAGGATCAGACCAACAGAGGAGACCTTCTTCGGTACAGGTATGAATGTATTCAGTGTTAGATTCTTTGATAGGTAGCTTCTCAATCATAAATTTTCTCCTATCAAAGGGAATAGAGAAAAGATATGGACCATAAGGGTAAAATTCATTTTTATCGTTGCACAGGCCCCTCTTATGACAAAAATTGAAACCACACATCATATGCCTTATTACTCGAATAAATCCAGAATGACTCAAGCTACTACTCTGCAGAGCCCCGTAATATCTCAACCTCTTGATCTATAGTGATTGAACCAACAACATCAATTCTCCCATACGCCCAAATGACCTCCTCACGGTATTTTTCTTGCGCTTTTTTACAAGAATCGCAATGATGGCATCTCCCAACCATACAACCCATGCCCACGATCTTGAAGGTAATGTCATGTGGCCCCGTTTTCCTGTAACGTGGTTGAAAAGGTGAATAAAATGAACTTTCTCGTGGATACTTAGTACATAATTCAACCATCAAATTGCACCTCTCATTATCTATTTAAATGTATAATGCGATTAAGAAAAAATAGGTAAGGGTTTTTCTATGAGATGGGCGGACAAATTATGTTCCAATGCGGATAACACAAACCAATATTGCAAAATATTGCATCAGAATTAGGAAAAAATGGGAAAAACCAATTAATTAAACTATGGTAGAGCCAACAAGAACCCTCACATCATACTTTGATGGCATAGCCTATTCTTTTGTTTGAACCTATAAGGACTAGAAATCCAAATATGATACTAACCCTTTCTTTGGTCCAATATTGGAATCCATACAACAATGCACTAGACAATTCAAGAAACTTTGATTTACAAGTTGGATTAGTTATGCTCTAGTCAAATCAATAGGTGAAAATTTCAACCACATCAAAACTACCAAAAGGAATCTTTGGTTGTACCAACCTCAACCTATTTCCCCATGGCCTTGGGAATCCATCTCATTGGATTACATTAATGATCTACCCACCACACAATGGAATAATGATTGCATATGTACAAAGTCTCATCCACATTCACAATATCCACATAATACATATTTGTACATAAATATAACAATTAGAAAATAGTTATTGTACTTCCAAATAATAACAGAACCGACTCTAAATATTTTTAGGTACTGTTAACACTGGAAAATTACCCAAGGTTGTAAAGACTATTCCTAGGTAACAACAAAAACCACTTTTAAAGAGAAAATTGGCTTTTTTCTCTTCCGAGAGGGATCTCTCACAAAATTTTAACAAGGCCAGATATGTATAAGCAAAACTGTTTGCAATTGATAATATTGGTTGAAACTGAACACATGGCCATTGGGCTATGGAGTCAAGATATGAATATAGATAAATAAAGATTTTACATGGAATTTTTAAATAGAGACAAGGTAGCTACTCAGTCACTGTCAAAATTTGATTTTTTGGTGAAAAAGGAAGAACATGAACAAACCATTAACACAGAGCATTCTAAAAATGAATTCAGTATCAACTTTAAAAGAAAGGTTTGGTGGACATCTGAAAAGAATAGCTAAAGCATAGTAAATATGAATTCCAAACTATTATAATCTCATTTCGGACATGAAGGAAAACATAATGGAGAGATAAAACTGGAAAAATATTCACATAAGAAGGGAAAGTACAGACTGCAACATGAAACAACACATGAATCTCTGAAAGATGCCAACTTTCAGCTCTGTAATTTAAAGAAATACTTGAATACATAAATATCCAAAATCTCATGAGTCCAAACCCTTACTTCATCAAATGTATGAATACTTATACAATTGCTCCTCGAGCTGAACAATAAACTTAACTGTATAATGGTTTCAACCGTGTATTACATGTGTCAAAACAATTATCTATTACAAAATAGTTCTGAGATAACAAAACTTCCTAACTAATGAATTTAAAAACAACATTTTATCATAAAATATATCTTTCATTGAAACTCCTTTTGTGTTGTCTTCCTTGATGTCTTCATGGTTGTAACTTATATTTAGTTGATCCATATTGTTGAACTAGTCTCCAATGCTCAGGACTATGAAAATCTACAACAACCATTTCATGTGCCAGAACTTTGAGCTCCATGTTGTCTACATATGAAAAATTAGGAACCTTGGCACACGCGACTTTAAAATCAAATAATGACTCAAACTCTCTAGCCAATTTCTCAAACACAACTCTTCCAGACAAAGCCTACTGCATATCTTCAAACTTACTTTGATCTGACCTACAATTGACCAATTTATCCAGATATTCCTTTTGAGACAATAATGGTCATTTTTCCTCCCAGAAGAAAGGAATTCCCCTGCTTACCAATGGAGTAAATAACTCAATCACTTCTTTGATTTTATGACTTATAATATCAACTTTAGCCTGTACAATATCCAACATTCCGTACTTTCCAATCACTTTTCTAGCCCAAGAGATAACAACAACTCTATCTTGGATATCAAACCTTTTGACTTGTTCTTGTGATAAGGTACTTAAAAAGTTGATAGCATTATGAGCTACTTCCATTGGCTTTTTATTTAATATTTGTTTTACTATCAAAATATTCTTTCAGGTTAATTTCAAAGCATTCTCCTGCTCTGAACTATAATCTAAATATGGTCTAAAATTATTATCTTCTAGAAGAATATTATCCCAAATCATCTTTATGGCCCCTTGCAAGGCCATTTGGCCAACCACCTGCTTTGTTAACTTGTTATTCTTATTTATTAGTTCGTGAAATTTTTCTTCTACTTTCTTCTTCTCTTGTTCTCTTTTCAAAGCTATCTCTTCTAGATTATGGTTCTGTTGCTTTAACTCTGCGATTTATACATCTTTCAGGTTTACCTGAGACATTGCTTTAGAAAGAGAGGTTGCATCTATTTCTACAGAAGGAATAGTAATTTGATTTTTAACTTCTTCACATTTTTCCTGTAATTCTTTTTCTCTTGTTGTCAACTTAGTTTTTAGGTCCTTCTCATTTTCTATCAGAAGCTTAGCATCCCTTTCCTGGTTCTTTTCTTTTTCTTCGAGCTTTAACAGCTTGGCTTTACAATCAATCAATTCAGTGTTTAATATTTCCTTCTCCTTCTCAAACTCAGTCAATTTAGAGGTCTGAATAAGTCGAGTGGAAGGAATTTTCAATTTCTTTTTTAGCACCTGAACTTCTTTCTCTTTTTCATCAAACAAATTTTGAGCCACTGCTCCTTTGTCTCACTGCCCATCAACCTTCAATAATTCCTCGTGCAACTTTTTAATTTTAATTCGAAGGGCCTTGTTCTCAACATTTTCTTTCCATAGGAGGTCCTAAGATTTTGTTTTTATTGGACTCCAGTTTAGACACCTGTAATGTAGATTTCAGCAATCTTGTATATATGATATCACATGTTTCTCTGTGAAGGTGTATCATATCTATGGCAGGGATATTCTCTAAGTTCACATTCACCTATGATACCTTATTACCAACAGTCATGGCCAAACTAAAGGTATATTTGGCATGATCCCTTATAGTTTTTAAAGTTACATCTGTCTTTGGCAATTGTCTCACTTCCTCGTATAATTTTACTGTTTCATCAAAGGTTTTATCAGCCACTTCCCTGTAGGTATTCAACCAATCCTCTTTTGATGTATACTTATTTCAGGTTACTCCATCAAATACATATTCCTGAAGCTCCACACTAGTTACTTTGGATTTTTCTTGCTTTTGTTTACCTTTCACACTACTCTCCTTCACATGTACCATTTGTCCCTCTTGTCCAATTTTATGTTTCTTCGGTGTACTAGTAGTGTCTTCTGCTTCAATGTCCATGAAACCTGGATGTTCTCTCTTTTTTAAATTTCCTGAAAAACTTATTAATGATGAAATATTACCAGCCACTGCAACTATGTTAGAAATATCCATTGGGAGAGAATTATTTCCAGGTATGGATGAGACAGAGTCTTGTTCCATGTTGATATTATCTGGGGTTTTGTTGCAATAATCTTCCCAAATAGCTGCCTCTCTGAGTCCAGCTACTTCAGTGTGTTCAAAAGGCTTATTGTTGTTTTCCCGCCTTCTTTTATAGATTACATGGTGTGGATCATAGTTGATAGAAGCTCCCAAAGAAAACCCCATGCTTCTAAGGAGATTATCAATTATTAGTAGAGAAGCTCTACTTTTGACAACATATGGCCCTTCCTCCCAGGTAAATTTAATATCTAGACTCTTCCTGAAGTTTAAGATGTGTTCTTCCTCAACTGTAATCCTTTATCTAAAAATTTCCAAAGAAAAGATTCTAGTTGTCAAAAAGGATAGAAGAATATAAGGATGGTGCACAAATCCATATAACCTTATAATTGTTTCATACTCTGAAAGGAACCAATCTCCTATCCTTTTACTATGGGAAAGTTACAATGTGTCCTTCATCTTTGGCAATACCCTAGGCAATATTTCCTGAAAGAAAATGCGTTATATTTCTGCCATCAAACAATTCATGAACTTGCAATAATCCTGGGTCATTTCATTAGTGATTACCAACTCAAGAAATTTTAGGTTATCTTCATTATGTGATAAGAACATCTTCAGCAAAAGGGACTGGAATATGAAAAATCTAGTACTATGGAAGTTGACTAACTGAGAACGAATGTTCTCAGCTAGGAACTCATCAAACTTAAGGCAACAAGACTAGAAATACTGACCTAGAAGTTTAGACTCAATTGGGAAATTACTTAAGATAAACAACAAACTCAAGAGTGACTCTGTAACATAACCATTAATGTCTAACCCCAAAAATTGACTAGCTAAAGTTATACATGACTGGGTTTCTTCATTAAACAAAACCAGGTCAATAGGGTAAGATAAACTCATAACCCTACTATCAGGCTTTGAACATGACTTCAAAAAGGTTTTCTTACTCTCGCCTGTAGATTTTTGGAAGAATTGTATGATGTTTTATTCTTTGTACTCCTGGGATAAATGAACAAAATCATTTGGGATAGATAGGGTTTTGTAGATAACAGAGGCATGAATAGGGAAAAGGATCCTAGAATTAGGTTTATTCACGACGACTTCTTCAGCTACGGAATAATTATTCGCACACCACTCAACAAATTTAGGGTAATTGGGGGTCTGATCAACAGAGAAAAAATAAAAGAAAGACCTGATAACACCATGGGTGTCACTACTCTGGTCCTTAATAATTTTCAATTTATTTTTAGCCGTCTCAATTGTTTCATTCAGTAAAATGGTATCATAAACTTTGGGATTTTTGTCTTCGAAGCTTTTCTCATCCTTCTGACAGGAAACCCCTAAATCTTCACTATCTACCACTTCTACCACTTCTATTTCATCCATTTTTAGAAGTACTTGGAAATTTTCAGGATGCCTACCTTGTTAATTAGCATAGTGTTCTGACTCGTCCATGTTGGCACTTTGCGCACAGTCAGGGTTATCATCAATTTCCAATGCTCAGAAGGAAAAAAAAACATCTAAACTCCATGTAGATGTTTTTATATTTTTTTATGTTTCATAACCATTGCGCATCTCCTGTAATCTATACCGTAGATTTGTTTTTCTTTGAAATCTAAGTCGTTCATGCGCAAGATCTCAATACCAAGACTTAAAATTATCACCCTGCACAACTTGATTCAGCGGAATCAATATCAACCATTGATCTGCAATCTACCTTCATCAGAACCGTCAAACTGTGAAAGGATTTAACATCCCGTTAATCATTTCGAACCTGATCAATTGAGAAACTTTTGTTTCCGGAATGCACCTTATCCGTCGATCAAAACCCGATCACTATTACAATCGTTGATCAATGTGGCCCCTACCACTTTCTGCAGATTTCAATTTGGCATTTCTCCACGCTAGTTCAATCTGCAGTATTGTTTCCAGCCATAGATCTATCTCCGCTCACATCTCGTCTATCCAATCTTTCCACCAGTTAACCAATTCTGCAAATCCGAAAACTTGGTTTTTCCTTGCATCTCTGATCTGCGGAATTCCTTTCCACCACTAATCTACAACCTCTTTAATATGATTCGTCGATATTTGACACCTTTTACCTCCATTCCGCTGATGAGAACATTTCAATTTCTCTCCCATGTTTTAAACAACGGAACGATCCACCACCGTAGATCATATCTCTTTCTTCATCCTACGACCCATGATGAAATATCATGCTAACCCATTAATCTAAAGGGAACTTCCACAAAATTTTCAAATATGATCATTTCCAAACCCTTCAATCAAACAATACACAATTTCAAATATAATGCTAACAATTGCCTCCACTAGGGATGCTATCCTCCCTGCGAGGTAGCAAAGAACCCCGTAGACCAGTTTCCAAATCCATTGTCAATCTAATTTTTTTTATTTTGTCCTTCTGGAAGAAAAATAAAAACTAAAATATGGCTACCCCTTCCAATCTTAGGGCCTTCTCTGTGGGATTCAAATTTTCTAGCTCACCATCTATACTGATTGAAAGTAAAGAAGTATTTACACTGTAATACATGAAATTTTATTTCCCCTTATTCCAAATAATGCTTTAGAAATCTCCCATTAACTGGACCTCCTTCATACTGAGACCCATCCTAATACTGTAGAATAAAATCATTATTACCCCTATGTGCTACAATAATGTATGGACCTACCCACAAATGATTAAATTTACCATGCTTTCCTTTGTCTTCATCTAGAGCATCCCATTTTAACACCAAGTCATCAATTTGGAAAGTGTCATCTTTTACCTTTCTGTCAAAGGTTTTCTTCATTTTCTCTTGATGTATCTGTACCTTATCATATGTTTTATCCCTCAGTTCACTTAGCTCAATAATTTGGTTTATTCTCCTTTGCATATGATTAGGTTCATCTTGCTGCTCTTGCAACAACTTCATAACTGGTACTCCTAGAGATGCTGGAAAAACCACTTCAGCTCCATACACCAATTGGAATGGTGACATTCCAATAGCCCTCTTTGTGTTGATTTTGTCAGCCCATAAAGCATATTTCAGCTTTGTATGCCATGCTCTTTTATTATCTTCCAAAAACTTCTTAATTATCCTCACCAAGATTTTGTTAGAGGATTCTGCCAGTCCATTACCCTATGGATAATATGCAGTAGAATGATTCAAACTTATATGATACTTATGACATAAATTTATCATCTTCCTGGACTTAAAATTGGCTGCATTATCTGTTACAATCCTCTTAGGACAGCCAAATCTTGCCAAAATATTATTCTCTGGGAAATCTATTATCACTGCATCTGTATCTCTTCTAGTAGGTTTTGCTTCAATCCACTTTGTAAAATAATCAGTTGTTGTTAAGATCCACTTATGCTGTCCTGAGGAGTTCATATTTATTTCCCCAATGAAATCCAACCCCCATTGTTGAAAAGGTGCTTCTACTGATATGGGATTAAGAGGGAGTGGAACCACTTTCCTCTTTCCATAAAAAATCTGGCACCGATGACATTTGGTGGTTTCTTTACACACATATGAAAATAATGAAGGCCAATAGAATCCTGCTCTCAAAATTTATTTGCAGTTACCTTCCACGAATGATGTCCCCCACAATCTCCTTCATGGAAATATTTTTCTATATGATAAGCTTCATTCTCCGGAAGACAATTCAGTAACACTCCACTAGGATCCTTCCAATAAAGATATTGATTTAAAATACATAATTTTGCATCCTTCAGCTTCACAGATCTTGCTCTAGTTTTACTTAACCTTGCAGGAGGTTGGAAATTTTGTAACACATAAATAATATCAGCATACCATGGATAAATAGAAAAATCAAGCATCACCTGTACTTCTGTGTCCAACTGATTTAATTGACATGTCAAAAAATTTAGCTACAGAGAATCACAATTGGAGTTTGTCATCATTTTATCCAATCCCTGTCCATTAATCAACTCTTTAGGCTTAATTTCAATGTCATATTCCAAAAGCACCTCAATCCATTTCGCTTTTCTCCCCTCCGGATCTGGTTGTGTAAGTATGCTCTTTACCACATTGCTGGGAACATATGCGACTACATGTGAATGGAGAATGTAAATTCTGAAATCTTTTAGGGCCTTAATCAAAGCGTATGCTTTTTTTCCATGATATCATATTTTAACTCTCCATCTCTTAACATCTTACTAAAAAAATGATATAGGTCGTTCTTCAACATTATCATTCTTTTGTAATAGAATAGCTGCAACAATATGCTCTTAAGCATATGAGAATACTAAAAAAACTTTATCAAAATATGGACTTACCAGCACAAGAATAGCTTGCTTTATATTCTTGAAAGGCTTCTTAGCCTCCACTATCCATTTTATTTCATGATCTTTTTTTAGCATATTAGTAATGTTCATCAATATTTCAGCAAAGCTAGGAATGAATTTCCTCAAGAAATTTACCTGCCCAATGAATGGCTGTACTTCTTTCTTACTTCTTGGTTCATCCACCTTCAAAATTGCACTCACCCTGTCTGAATCAATCCTTATACCTTCATTTGAAATAATATGTCCCAAAAGTTTTCCTTCTTCTAGAGAAAAAAATGATTTCCTTGGATTTAATGAAATGCCATATTTTCTACATCTTAGGAAGACCTTTTCCAAATGTTTGTTATGCTCCCCATCAGACCTGGAATATACAGTAATGTTTGTTATGCTCCCCATCAGACCTGGAATATATCATCCTCCATTCATTAATCCCAAAGGAATATTTGCCTACATGAATGTACCCCATGATGTAGTGAAAGCAGTTTTCTCCTGATCTTCAGGCAACACCTTTATTTGATTAAAACCTAAAAACCCATCCATGGTAGAAATTCTATCTGAACCTACCACTTTTTGCAAAATCTGGTCCATCTTTGGTAAAGGGTAATTATCCTTCAAAGAGACTTTATTCAATTTTCTAAAATCCACACACAGTCTTATTTCACCATTCTTCTTTCTAACAGGCACCAAATTAGCCACCCATTTTGAAAATATCATGGTTACAATTATTTTTGCATCAAATAAATTTTTTTATCTCCTTTTCAATAATAGGCAATAGCATTGGATTAATCCTTCTGAGTTTCCGCCAAAATGGTTTTTCTCCAAGCTTAATTGGAATAGTATGTTGTATAATGGAGGTTTAATATTCTTTGAGGTCATCGTAACTCCATGCAAATACATCAATGTATTTTTTAATCAGGTTCACATACTCATCTTTTTCTTTAGCAAGCGACTTCTTCGACAACTTTACAATTATGGGATTCTCCTCAGTACCAATATTTGTATCTTCAACAATGTTTTCAATAGGTTCGACTTTAGGATCTATGACAACATCATTTTGGCCAAAAATATTCTCTAAGGGAATTAAACCTCTGGGAATATGATTACTTTTCAGTTCTAATATATCTTTTCCTCCTAGTGAGCCTTTCAACTTATCTGTTTCAGCAACTCCTTCTTCATCTTCATCAACATCTTGAAAATTTTCAGAATCAACACTTTCATTTTCTATTTGCGTATTTACAAATTCACCAGACAATTCCAAAAACCTTTTGATTTGCATATCATCTTCAAAAACTTTCTAGTACTTGGTATTGTCTGGTATGGAAGGCCTGTTCACAATGTCAACTTTGTATTTTCTTTTACCTGCAGTAGGAGTCTTAAATTTTCCAGCAGCAATTGCCAAAGAATCTACCATTGTATTATCATATCTAGGAATCACTTTGACACTGTGTTCTGTGAAATAGTTTCCAAACATATCCCACACTTCATTCATGTAAGTTCTCATTCTAGGATGCTTAGTTTGATAACTATCATTCACCTAATTTATCACAATTTCTGAATCTCCAAAACTTGGACTCGTTTAGCTCCCAAATCCTTTAGTGCATGCAAACCCAACAACAAAGCTTCATATTCTACTACATTATTAGTACATTCAAAGGTCAACTTGTAAGAAAAATATTCAAAATCTCTAATAGGGGAAATTATGTATACTCCTACACCAACACCCACTTTAGCCACTGACCCATCAAAATACATAGTCCACAACCCTTCTTCATTTTGCTTTCTTTCCAGTGCTTCCTGTTCATTTATCACTTTTTTATCCTTTTTACATTTACTTGGCACATCAACTTTTGAATCATAAGGAGAAACATCATTGAAAAAAATAGATGACCCTAATTCTGTATCAACACCATAAATATGATGAACTCCTGGCTGATCTTGACTGCTAACAACATAAGGTGATATTTTTTTACTGTACAGTCTCTTTTTTTCATTAAGAACGGGAATTGTAGCATAAGACATATCCATTTGCAAAATTCCTTTTAACTTTGAAGTCCAAGATCTTGACAACAAAACACCAAATTTGGGAGGGATATCAGCCACAACAACATCCATTACCACAGTTTTAGATGGTAATTTAGCCAAGGATACTACCATGTCTTTTATCAAACCCAAACATTTCACTCTTTTGGAATCAAAAGAATACAAATCTTTATAAGTCCTTGTAATCTCTAACCCGAAATTTTCTACCACTCCTTTAGGCATCAAATTATGTGAAGCACCTGAATCTAACATGGAATTATGCAACACCATGCCATGCACATTTAAGCTCATATAAAAAGGTGGTACTTCCTCATTATCCACATTATCAATCTTAGACCCCAAAAAAATGGTAGGATTGTCATATGTCACTTCCAAAATATATGGCTGAGCCTCTCCCTGGTTTTTGACCATTTTTGTTATTGTGTCCCTATACTCCTGATTTCTGAGCAGTTCATTAAAAGGAATTGAAATATTCAACTTAGTAAGTTCACTTTGTAGATTAAAAATGGAAGAAATTTTATCTACGTCCATGGGTGTTGTTTGTTTTAACTCCTTTATTTTCTCAGCTCTATTTTCAATTTCTTTACGTACAACACATTCCTTTTGTTTTTCGATTCTTTTTTCTGTATTCATCTGACTACTGGAAAGCTAGTTTGGATTTAACCTTCCTTTATTCATAATAACATCTCTACTTCTTAATTTGATCTTTTTTACATCATCTAAAGCATGCATATACCCCTTCTAATATTGTTCCAAATCCTCTTCAAAATCTTTGTTATCATCCTCCTGTGCAAACATACTATGTTCCTCCTCAGTCAAATAGATTTCAGAATCTAAATCACCAAAATGATGAATATGGTCTTCAATAGACTCTGCACCATCATCATCAGCAACATAATTTTCAGGGAAAGGTGGTCTTATTTGCTGATCTTCTTGGTTCCTTGGATTTCTCATGTCTCTTTGTCTATTATGTGGGAGTGGAGGAGGAATAGGTATTCTAAAGTTAGGGTTTCTTATTTGGGGTTCATTCTATTCTCGATTCACTAGCCTAGTATCCATAGTCGGCTTATCCATTAACTTTTCCATTGTTTTCAGCAACATTTCAAATTTGATATCATTAGACGAAGAAGCAGAAGAGGTGGAGGGAATAATTTATTCTCTACATTTCCTCCTATCAACATCTACTCTTTGTTTTATCTTTCCACATGCCATCATATTGGATTCTACTTCCAAGGCAACTGTAAACATAACAGGAATACTGGCTGATTTTCTTTCTCTCAACAACAATGCAAAGTTATTATCAAAGGCTTCTACATAATGAATTTTAGCAGCACCACCTGAAGGCTTAATATCAGTAGGTATTGAATTATAGACTCTCATGAACCTACTGGAAAACTCATGGACTGACTCAAAACCTCATTTTTTAAGATTATTGTACTAGGACGAGACTTGTAATGGACTCTACTTATTGTCCCATCTATCAAAAAATGCAGTTTGGAAGGCTGCAAAGTTTCAAATAGACCCAGCAGGTAAATCTTTATACCACTTTTTGGATTCCCCACACAAGCTCTATGCAAACAACCTCATATTGACATCCTCATAATCAACCTCTTCCAAATCTATAAAGTCATCAAATTTTCCAACATGGTATTTTGCAGTAACATTTCTTTCTCCATCATACAATGAAATCCTTTGGGCGTAATTTAAGGGAAGGTCAAGTAACACCGCAGGTAAGGCCAATGGAGCAAACTTAGCTGCAGCCATTGGTCTAGGTGGATTTGGAGCAAGTGGTAAAGGTTGAAAAGTTGGAGGATTCTGAATAGGTTGGGGAGTATGAAACTAAAAGTTTTCTACAATAGAAGTTTTTTTCAGTTTTTACTGGAGTTTGAAGGTTCTTCCACAAAGAATCAAGAAGATATGATTCTAACCTACTAGGGTTAATCTCAACTTTATTTAGGTTAGATTCAGATTTTGATTTTAACAGTAATCTCTCAACACTAGTTTTCCATTCAGATTCTTGTATACTATGAAAATATTGAGATGACTATGCACCAAATGAGAACTATTTATTTTTCCTTTATTTTTATTTCTAAGCAATCTTTACTGATTTTCCATGCTTTGGAAAATCTCAGTATTGGCGTTACCTCTTGTATTCGCTCTGTTGAAAACCAGGATGTCTTCTGTAATACTGTTCAAAATGAATGTGAAGTTGCCAAGGAAAATGTAAAACCTTATTTTGAATGTGGAAACTTCTGCTTGCCCACAGAAATTTCTTTCTTGAAACTTTGCAATCCTTATCATTCTTCCCAGGGCTAATATGCACTTTTGTTCCCTGGAAATAGTTCCAAATTGTTAACACTGGAAAATTACCCAAGGTTGTAAAGGTTATTCTCAAGTAACAACAAAAACCACTTCTAAAGAGAAAACTAGATTTTTTCTCTTCCGAGAGGGGTCTCTCACAAAATATTAACAAGGCCATATATGTATAAGCAAAAGTGTTTGTAATTGGTAAGGTTGGTTGAAACCGAACACATGACCATTTGGCTATGGAGTCAAGATATTAATATAGATAAACAGATATTTTGCATGGAAGTTTTAAACAAAGGCAAGGTAGGTACTCAGTCACAGTCAAAATTTGATTGTCTGGTGAAAAAGGAAGAACATGAACAAACCATTAACATGAAGCATTGTAAAAATGAATTATGTATCAACTTTAGAAGAAAGGTTTGGTGGAAATATAAAAAGAATAGCTAGATCATAGTAAATATGAATTCCAAACTGTTATACTCTCATTTCAGACATGAAGGAAAACATAATGGAGATATAAAACTGGAAAAACATTCACATAAGAAGGGAAATTACAGACTGCAACATGACATAACACATGAATCTTTGAAAGATGCCAACTTTCAGCTCTATAATTTAAAGAAATACTTGAATGCACAAATCTACAAAATCTCACGGGTCCCAACCTTTACTTCATCAAATGTATGAATACTTATACAATCTCTCCTCGAGATGAACAATAAACTTAACTGTCTAACGGTTTCAACCGTGCATTACATGTGTCAAAACAATTATCTATTACAAAATATTCTGAGATAACAAAAATTCTTAACTAATGAATTTAATAACAACATTTTATTATATATTTTCCTGAAACTCCTTTTGCATTGTCTTCCTTGATTTCTTCATGGTTGTAACTTATATTTAGTTGATCATTATTGTTGAACTGATCTCCAATGCTCAAGATTAGGAAAATCTGCAACAACCATTTCATGTGCCAGAACTTTGAGCTCCATGTTGTCTGCATATGAAAAATTAGGCACCTTGGCACACGCGAATTTAAAATCAAATAATGACTCGAACTCTCCATCCAATTTATCAAACACAACTCTTCCAGATAGAGCCTACTACATATCTTCAAACTTACTATGATCTGACCTGCAATTGAATAATTTATCCATATATTCCTTTTGAGACAATAATGATCCTTTTTCCTGCTAGAAGAAAGGAATTCCCCTGATTACCAATGGAGTAAATAACTTAATCACTTATTTGATTTTATGACTTATAATATCAAATTTATCCTGTACAATATCCAACATTCTGTAATTTCCAATCAATTTTCTAGCCCAAGAGATAACAACAACTCTGTCTTGGATACTAAACCTTCTGATAAGGTACTTAAAAAGTTGATAGCATTCTAAGCTACTTCCATTGGCTTTTCATTTAATCTTTGTTTTACTATCAAAATATTCAGTCTGGCTACTTTCAAAGCATTCTCGTGATCTACAATATAATCTAAATATGGTCTAAACTTATTAGCTTCTAGAATAATATTATCCCAAATCATATTTCTAGCCCCTTGCAAGGCCAGTTTGGCCAACCACCTACTTTGTTAACTTGGTATTCCGATTTATTAGTTCTTGACATTTTTCCTCTACTTTATTCTTCTCTTGTTCTCTTTTCAAATCTATCTCTTCTAGATTCTTGTTATGTTGCTTTAAATCTGTGAGTTATACATCTTTCAGGTTTACCTGAGACATTGTTTTAGAAAGAGAGGTTGCATCTATTTCTACAGAAGGAACAGTAAATTGATTTTTAACTTCTTCACATTTTTTCTGTAATTATTTTTGTCTTGTTGCCAGCTTAGTTTTAGGTCCTTGACATTTTCTATCAGAAGCTTAGAATCCCTTTCCTAATTCTTTTTGTTTTCTTCGAGCTTTAACAGCTTGGCTTTACAATCAATCAACTCAATGTTTAATATTTCCTTCTCCTTCTCAAACCTGTCAATTTAGAGGTCTGAATAAGTTGAGTGGAAGGAATTTTCAATTTCTTTTTTAGCACCTGAACTTCTTTCTATTTTTCATCAAACAACTTTTGAGCCACTTCTCCTTTGTCTGACTGCCCATCAACCTTCAATAATTCCTCCTGCAACTTTTTAATTTTGATTCGAAGGGCCTTGGTCTCAACCTTTTCTTTCCGTAGGAGGTCCTGAGCTTTCTTTTTATTGGACTCCAGTTTAGACACCTGTAATGTAGATTTAAGCAATATTGTATATATGATATCACATGTTTCTCTGTGAAGGTGTATCATATATGTGGTAGGGATATTCTCTAAGTTCACATTCAACTTTGATACCTTATTACCAACAGTCATGGCCAAAATCAGGGTATCTTTGGCATGATCCCTTACAGTTTTTAAAGTTACATCTGGATTTGGCAATTGTCTCACTTACTCATTTAATTTTACTGTTTCATCAAAGGTTTTATCATCCAGTTCCTTGTAGGTATTCAACCACTCCACTTTTGATGTATACTTACTTGGGGTTACTCCATCAAATACATATTCCTGAAGCTCTAGATCAGTTAATTTGGATTTTTCTTGCTTCAGTTTACCTTTCACACTACTCTTCTTCACCTGTACCAGTTGTCCCTCTTATCCAATTTTTTGTTTCTTCGGTGTACTCGAAGTGTCTGCTTCTTCAGTGTCCATGAAACCTGCATGTTCTCTTTTCTTTGAATTTCCTGGAAAACTTATTAATGATGAAATATTACCAGCCACTCCAATTTTGTTTCTTCGGTGTACTCGAAGTGTCTGCTTCTTCAGTGTCCATGAAACCTGCATGTTCTCTTTTCTTTGAATTTCCTGGAAAACTTATTAATGATGAAATATTCCCAGCCACTCCAACTATGTTAGAAAGATCCATTGGGGAATAATTATTTCCAGGTATGGATTAGACAGAGTCTTGTTCCATGCTGATATTATCCAAGGTTTTGGTAGGATAATCTTCCCAATTAGCTACCTCTTTGAGTCCAACTACTTCAGTATGTTCAAAAGGATTATTGTTGTTTGCATGTCTTCTTTTTAGAGATTACCTGGTGTGGATCATAGTTGATAGAAGCTCCCAAAGAAAACCCCATACTTCTGAGCAGATTATCAATTGTTGGTAAAGCAGCTCAACTTTTGACAACATATGGTCCTTCCTCCCAGGGAAATTTAATATCTAGACTCTTCCTGAATTTTAAGATGTGTTCTTCCTCAACTGTAATCCTTTGTCTAAAAAATTCTAAAGAAATGATTCTAGTTTTCAGAAAAGCTAGAAGAATATAAGGTTGGTGCACAAATCCATATAACCTTATAATTGTTTTAGACTCTGAAAGGAACCAGTCTCATATCCTTTTACTAGGGGAAAGTTGAAATGTTTCCTTCATCTCTAGAAATACCCTAGGCAATCTTTCCTAAAAGAAAATGCGGTATATTTCTTCCATCAAACAATTCATGAAATTGCAATAATCCTGGATCATTTCATCAGTGATCACCAACTCAAGAAACTGTAGGTTATCTTCATTATGTGATAAGAACATCTTCAACAAAAAGGAATGGAATCTGAAAACTCTGGTACTGTGGAAGTTGACTAACTAAGAATGAATGTTCTCAGCTAGGAACTCATCAAACTTAAGGAAACAAGACTGGAAATATTGACCTGGAAGTTTAGACTCAATTGGGAAAGTACTTAAGATAAACAGCAGACTCAACAGTGACTCTGTAACATAACCATTAGTTTCTAACCCCAAAAATTGACTGGCTAAAGTTATACATGACTAGGTTTCTTCATTAAACAAAACCAGGTCAATAGGGTAAGATAAAATCATAACCTCACTATCAGGCTTTGAACATGACTTCAAAATGGTTTCCTTACTCTCGGCTATAGAAGAATTGTATGATGTTTTCTTCTTTGTACTCCTGGGATAAATGAACAAAATCATCTAGGACAGATAGGGTTTTGCGGATAATAGAAGCATGAATAGGGAAAAGGATCCTAGACTTAGGTTTATTCACAACGACTTCTTTAGCTGCAGAATAATTATTCGCACACCACTTGACAAATTCAGGGAAATTGGGGGTCTGGTCAACAAAGAAAAAATAAAAGAAAGACCTACAAACACCATGGGTGTCACTACCCCGGTCCTTAAGAATTTTCAATTTATTTTTAGCTGTCTCAATTATTTCATTCAGTGAAATGGTATCAGAAACTTCATCATTTTTGTCTTCGAAGCTTTTCTCATCCTTCTGACAGGAAACCCCTAACTCTTCACTATCTGCCACTTCTACCACTTTTATTTCATCCATTTTTATAAGTAATTGGAAAGTTCCAGGATTCCTACCTTGTTAATTAGCACATTGTTCCCACTCGTCCACGTTGGCACTTTGCGCGCAGTCAGGGTTATCGTCAATTTCCAATGCTCAGAAAAAACAAACCTCTAAACTCCACGTAGATGTTTTTTATATTTTTTTATGTTTCATAACCATTATGCATCTCTCATAATTTATGCCGTAGATTTTTTTTATTTTAAATCTAATTCATTCATGCGCAAGATCTCAATACCAAGACTCAACGTTATCACCCTGCACAACTTGATTCAACGGAATCAATATCAACCATTGATCTGTGATCTACCTTCATCAGAACCGTCAAACTATGAAAATATTTAACATTCCATTAATCATTTCGAACCTGATCAATCAAGCAACTTCCGTTTGTGGAATGCATCTTATCCACCGATCAAAACCCGACCACTATTACAACCGTTGATCAACGTGGCCCCTTCCACTTTCCGTCGATTCCAATTTGGAATTTTTTTGCGCTAGTTCAATCTGCGGAATTGTTTCCAACCGTAGATCTATCTCTACTCACATATCGTCTATCAATATTTCCAACAGTTAACCAATTCTACAAATCCAAATACTTGGTTTTTCTTTTCATCTTCGATCTGCGAAATTCCTTTCCACCACTGATCTACAACCTCTTTAATCTGAGTCGTTGATATTTGACACCTTTTACCTCCATTCCGCTGATGAGAACATTTCAATTTCTCCCCCATGTTTCAAGCAGCGGAACGATCCACCACCGTAGATAAAATCTCTTTCTTCATCCTACGACCCATGATGAAATATCATGCTAACCCATTAATCTAAAGAGCGCTTCCACAAAATTTTCAAATATGATTATTTCCAAACCCTTCAATTAAACAATCCACAATTTCAAATATAGTGCTAACAAGTACCACCAAATAGGTACTTGTCAGATCTATCTTCCTCGAGTGAGGAAGAGAGACTAGAAGATTTTGAAAGTGAGACATCTATTACAAGATATAACAGATCAAGATCAACTAGAGGTGAAAAGGTAAGGAGAAAATTTTGTAGACGCATGGAAATTTTTCTTTCTGAACGAGGATCATGTGATTATGATAATGAGAGCATAGGTGACATTGAGTTTCCCTTGAGGTATAGACATCTTGTCAAATGATAGATACCCAAGGGGATACCCCATGTGGACATGGATTTCTTCCTTAATGGGAGGATTTATCACATTGCTCCATCGTCTTTACATGGATTGGGGCTATTTTACTTGGATGGCATAATGGTAAAGTATGGCACTGAAACTGAATTGATGGAGTGTGTTGGACTAGGATGCAGACACAATGACTGGTTGTTGTTGGTATGATATACGCGAAGTATGCAGATATACGGAGTTGAAGCAAATTATATATAACTACTAGACAACAATATGAACAAAGTATCTACTATATATATTGATGGAAGGCCAAAAACTTCTAGAAATATCGCAGGTTTTATAAACAATACATGACCAGGGACAACACATAAGCTACCCAATTTCATATTTGAGGGGCGTGAAGGAAATCATGTATTCAGTTGTGAAAGAAAATCATTAGTTGCGGGTGAAGAGTTGTTGATCGTTTACAATTTGAATCAAATAGATGCATGGCTTGCTATTATGGGGGTAATTATCTTATACTACATTTAACTCAACCTTTGATTGATGACTTATTATTTTTCTCTTGCAACAATTTTAATTATATGTACTTTTCATTATTAATATTTCTTGATTCTTGTATTATGGTAGGGTGATTGTGTCAAGATGCCACAAGCAAGTATATCTGATTTGGTAAACATCAATGCAATAGTAACCACAATTCATGATTATATTACAACTATTAACATTTGACCTTTTTTTCGTATGAGATCAATATTTCTAGATGATATAATGCTTATTATATTGTGTCATGGGGGTACTCAGATCACACCTGTAGCTTCTAGTAAGGTAAATGTGACTGTCATATTAACACTAAATTTTTTTTTCATTAATCAAATTTATTATACATGGTTGAATTTTTAATTTTTAATATGAATATGTATTTCTTATGAGGTTGTAGCGGGATGACTGTGGGAAGTCACCAATGGTGTCGCATCAGGTAAATGTTAGCATAATAGTACCTAATAGCATCAATGTAATAGTAACCACAATTCATGATTATATTACAACTGTTAACATTTAACCTTTTTATGCTTATGAGCTCAATATTTCAAGATGATATCATGCTTATTGTATTGTGGCAAGGGGTTACTCAGAACACACCTGCAGCTTCTGGTCAGGTAAACATGGATGTCATATTAACACTAAATATTTTATTCATTAATCATGTTTATTAGACATGGTTTAATTTTTACTCTTCAATATGAATATGTCTTTCTTTTTGTGTTGTGGTAGGCTGACAGTGGGAAGTCACCAATGGTGTCGCATCAGGTAAGTGAATATAGAATAATAGTACCTAAACATGATTAAAGTAATTATTTTTCTCATTATATGCATGTTATTTTTTTGATGTGAATTTTGTAATGATAAAAATAAGTTAACTACTTTTATTGATTCATGTTTGTAGAGAACGCCACATCAAGATGACAAGGTGGTTGCTGAGGAAGATATCTTTTATTCAACTGACCCAATGGAAACTGTGAAGAAGGCTTTGAAAAACTCCAACCAATAACTTCCTAGACTCATTGTAATTAGACCTAGGATTGAAGAAATCAAAGCAAGAATTGATGACTTGAGGCAAACAATAGAACAATACGGGGTAAGTGGCATCTTTGAAAGATTTTACAAACTAGAAAATATATTCATTTATGTTATTTTAGTTCTATTTTTTGATATGAACTAATTAATTAAAGTTTTATTTTTATAGGAGTTTTTGGAGATAACACACATGCATCGAGTATAGGTTGTAGAGGGAATAATTATTAGTAGTGATGGTTCAACACATCGTCAATCTACCATACCAACAAGGATGTTTCATACTCTTGACTGGAAATCCCCTTTAGATCCTATGACCTCACCGGATGTTGGATATTAGCAAGGCCCTTCACCCACTACTACTTCAGAGGATGTTAGAGAGGAGAGTATCATCGAATGTGAAAGTTTCTCTCCTGGAGCAGTACCTATGGTTAGTAAGGGATCATTTCCCTTTACCTTCTTGGTGGACCATGATTTTGTTCCAATCAATATAACGAAGATTGTAGGTATTATTTAATTAATTTAGTTTTTTTTCATGTAATTCAAAGACACTTACCTTGAATTATTTTTAATTAATGAGCATATTGTTCTTGCAGGAAATAATGTTTTTTATAAGACCCTGCATGAGAAGGAATTGGAGATTTTTGGGCCCGCCATTCATACACGGTGGAATGCCCAAAATGGAAAATTTAAAGATGATCTGATGAATCACATGGTCATCTTATTTGGTGATACCTTCAACAAAAAAGGTGTCACCACAACAGCTGGATTAAATTTGAAATATGTTAAGGCATATTATAGGGGCAATTTGAAAATTAACCCTATGTATGAGCATCCTTCAATGGTTCCAGATAAGAAGTGGAAGGTGCTCATGGATGGTGCAAAGGAGAAGGCATTGAGAAAACAAGTAAATACGCAGACACTTGGTTCAAGAAGGTATGACACATATCATTTTTCAATGAAAAATGTTCAATTTTTTTTACTTCTAAATATATTTAAGTTGTGATATCTAACATATTTGAAACCTTTCATAGGCTCCCCCAACACCTCTAAAGAAACAAAGGAAAGAGTATAAAAACATGGACAACACAAACTGGGCCAGGGTGGATATCAGAAACTAAGAGCACGAATTGTAAGAATCAAACGATCATTATTTGTAGCCAATTTTTTTCTAAATGTAGCAAACAAATAATTGATTTATCACAAGCAATTTTCATAGTGTTATGCATTGCATGGAAATGATTTTCAATGGGAATCCACTGAATAATACTTGAGGCTCAGCTTCAAGTACGGTTTTCAACATGTGTTGGAACGTCAAAAAATATTAGGGAAAACCCCGATTCCCCCACTGACGGAGATAGGGGTAAATAAAACCAATCAAGTCATCATTATAATTTACTTGTTTGAATATATTCATGAATGATTACATCAAAAAAAAAAATTTTTTTTTTTTTAGTTTTCAGGGTGAGAGAAACATAAACAGTGAAGGTAGCGGTATTGAACAAGTACCACATGATGGTGGGGAGCTTCCTCATGATGGTGGTGAGCATCCTATCCATTCAGGTATGTATGATATAAAGCATATAAAGTACTTAATATGATTTTAAATATATATTTGATGTCGTGTACTAATAA
This sequence comes from Pseudotsuga menziesii, assembly GCA_001517045.1. NCBI lineage: Eukaryota > Viridiplantae > Streptophyta > Pinopsida > Pinales > Pinaceae > Pseudotsuga > Pseudotsuga menziesii. The sequence continues at coordinate 158,273 of LPNX010655333.1, read as the reverse complement.
ATTTTATTATGTGAATGACACAGCATGTACCTTCTCATGCTCAACTAGAAGAGGAACACATGGCAGAACCAATGAACACTCCAGTTGTCTCAGGTAGTCAGCCAACACGTAAAGACCATTGTAATGATATTGGAAATAATTAAATATGTATCTCAATAATAACTACACATTTATTATATCTATATAAATGACTTGGTTTTTTTGCAGATGATGCCCCTCTCCAGCAACCCCCACACCCTGCTATTCGACATACCAAAAGTATGGTACAGGAGAGCATGACCACACAATCAACAGAGAGAGGGAACAACAACTACAACGGGTCACCACAATGAAGATGATGTCCCTATCTTGGAATTTCTTAAAAAAAATGTAGTTGTATACATTTTCACTTTGGCATTATACTATAGTGATACATTGTAATGTTTTACATTGAATTGAAGAAATAGTATTTTTCTTGATCCTTGACTTTGGAAAACTTAACTCTTGACCAAACTCTACTATTTGGGAGTGGCTCAATCAATAGCCTCTTTCTTCATAAGGAAGAGACTCAAAAACATAGAATGGGCCTCAGCCTTGTCTTGTTAGTTTCTTCCCACAATTATTCCCTAGAAGTCTACTATTCATTGCAATAATCTCCCATGGGCCATCGAGTTTCATGCAACAAGACAACTTGTTAGAAAAAAAAAATTGTATTTTATTTGGAAAAGACTAATTGATTTTGTCTTAAATAAAGCTAAGCACCGATCCATCTTTCCCTATATTGATGGGAATCGATATTCACAAAGCTATACAAGTGAATACAAAGGAAAGCAATGTGGAGCTTAAGCAAGTACATCTCCATAGGATAGATCCTTACACTATGTCAAGTCCCTTCAGATGATCAAAGTTTCCTTAGTTCGAGTCATTTCCATGGGGTTTGACAATGGATCAGGTAATAATTATATACATTTGGATCAACAATGTAGAGAAAATCACAGTCATGAACACCATCATTGGCCACCATTAACAATGGCAAGTTCCCTTGACTCAAGTTATCCATTTCCATATTGTAGTCAAAGTAGGACAATGAGGAATGTGAACTTGCACCCACCCCAGTTGATGAGCTTGTGATTAGTGAATGGTGGGGGGGAGAGATCCAAAGGATAAGGATCCTTTTGGCATGGATATTGGGGGATTAAGCATATTATTTGTTGACACTTATCTTGGTTTTGTCTAGTTATATTTTTTTGTTGTTTTTATTATAACAATATTACACAAAGTATATGAGACATGGGAATGAAAAACATATTTGAAAAACATGTAGGGGCACCTTAATTGCTACTCTTGTGTGGCTTCCTAAGAGAGTTTAGGGATTCCCTTTACATTGGAATCCCTCCCTTTCCCTATCCTTTAACATATGTATACATCAACCAATAAATAGTTAGTAGCTTTTGTGGTTAACACTTAGTTGTATTGTTAAAGAGTCGTGACTTTACGTTGGAAAGTCACGAATGGACTTATATAAGTCCAACCCTTATAAATGTAAATCATCATCGCATATTTATCAATTATATTAGTATTATCCATTCGGTGAGTTTTATAGGTGCTCTCCTTTCTTAAAGAACTAAATTCTAAATGTTTAGAACAGAAAATAGGTCGTCTCAACCTATATGTAACATTGAGGGTTGTCAAGGTTCATATATCAATTGTTATTAAATTGTTGTGATTTCATTAAAATGATTCCTATATAATTTTTAAGACTTGGGTACACTAATTAATCAGCCTATCCTATTATCAACCTATGAATTCCTATGTTTACTTTGTAGTGATTCATTTAGTGTCTAAATGAAAATAATGACTCCGCATAATTGGAATTTGATGTAATTATGTCAATTTACTTGTAAAGATTAATTATCACAATTGACAAACATAATTATAGACATAAATATATATGTCATTTTTAGTGTTAGTCTTTACCAATTTGCAGCCTATATAAGGCACCTACTAGTCATAAATTATCCTCCCCTACCAATTCAAACTAGTTAATAAGAATACGATGAAATGTTATTTTTCCATGGATGTTTGTACCCATATGTTAGTAATTAGGTAATCCATCACAATGAAGGGAATATAATGTATTTTCTAGTTATTGATGAGTTTATATAGTCGAAACATAATAATATTAAGGATGGGGTAGAGACATAACCCAACTGCAATGTGGAAAGAGGGAAAAAAAGAAGAGAATCGTGTTCTCTATTCACTTTGAAGTCAATTCAAAGGAGTTCAACTAGCTCACTCAAACTAGTCATTTATTTCTAGGTGAGAAACCTTGAAAACAACCATCAATGCTTTTTCCATCTTATTTGCAGCCACATCTTAGCACAATATAACTTCCTTGAGCACCCCCCATTGAAAACAATGATGGTTGGAATGAAAACCTTGGTCAAACTTTTGGTTTCACTGTAGAATTGTGTTGAGTTATCTTCAAAACATTTAATGCTTTGGAAAATGTTGAGAGGATGTGTTTGAGGACCTCCATGGTTGACTAAGTTCTTGTTTAGTTAAGGGAGTGAGTTTCCTTGAATAGGTTTTATGTTTAAAAGAGACACTTGATGTTCTATTTGAACTTGTGTAGGTGTCATGGTTGGATTGAAACCTAGTTAGGGGAAACCTCTTAAATATGTTTTGGATTTACACTTGTCTAGTCTTTTGGGGGAAGGTTAAAGACGCTCATTTGACTTACATTAGGGTTAGGTAAATTGCTTGCATTATTTGTGAAGTAGTTATTATATTGGTTTGAATGTGTTTGGTTAGAAATTGCATTACCTTTTTTAGGGTTGACATGTTTTATTAAAAGACTTAGTTGATGCTAAGATAATAGGAGCTTGGGTTTGGAGAGTTGTGAAAAGGAATCTCAATGGATAACTAATAAAAGGAAGGATAATGCGAGGGAAACTCTCATAGTGAATAAAGTTGGATCAAGGGAGGGGAAACAAAATTATTTTCTTGAGAAAGAGAGAAAGTGATGGGATCTCACCAACAAAGTCATCAAAATAGAGCATAGTAGTTATATTGAAGTACCCCACTCCCTAAGGAATGATTTCTCAAGCTAAGAATGCTTAGATGGGTTCGGATTTGAAAACTATTTTTTGGGAGAGAACTAAGAAAACTTGGACATTGGGTGAGAGAGGAAGAAGGGTATACTTCTAAATTAAGTGGGTGTTGATTACTTAATGATATTTAGTGGGGAATTAGTACCAGTATGACAAAATTAATTAGTTAATTTGTATCATAGATAGATCAAATAGTTATGGAAATAAAGAGATAAAAACGTTGAAAAGTAAAATTGATTTATTCACCAATTTTCTTTCATGTGTTTATTTAATTGCACCAAGAGAAGTGATAAAGTGCATTCTACAACCTAATATTGAAGAGTATGTAATGTGTATCCCATTTTTTCATCCCACCATATAATAATTGAATTGAATATATCAACCGTTGAAAGAACATAAATCTAAAGCAATTTTTTCTAAAAGGCATGTAATATACAAAACCTAAAACATATACCAAACATATATATATATATAATCACAAGCACACCATTGTTGGTTGATCTTCCCCTTAAAGAATCAAGCAAAGATAATATATGTCTAGTGCGATGAAAGATAAACACAAATGCTACATATACAATCCTATGTTTAGCCTTTGATTATCTTTAATTATTATATGTATTTTACATGTATTACATTACCTACCCTTCATAGACATTTTTTCCTTAAAGAATAAACTAGAAAAAATGTTTTTATTCTTGTAATTCTTTCATGTGATACTATTATCTTGATGTTGTCATAGTTGAAGAAACAAAACATTATGATGTGAACAAAATTGCTACTTTGTATATGAATCAATATATCATAAGTTGATCTTGATTGGAAATTTTTGTTAGTATATAGTTTGGATAATCTTTTGATTTTGTTTTTTCAAGTAAGATTTTGATTTCATCCCCATTTTTTTTGCAATTGTGATTTTTTGAATGAAAGAATAATTTCATTTAAATTTTATATTCATGTTGGTTTTGGTTTTCATCAATTTGCTGAGTAATAGTGATGGATCTTATGGTTTGGAAGCCCCAATTATTTAGCATGCAAAAAAATGAATACAATCATATACAACAAGGTGACAAGCACTCTGTATAACACATGTATAGTTTACACAATGTAAGGAGAACAAAAAATCTGCCATACACTTCCATCTTCAACAGATTTATGTCCAAGACCCATTACTTTAGCAATTGCTACAGGATTCATACGAACTCAATTGTTTGATGAATGTTGCAGGTAAACCAAAATATCCTCCAACACATATAAAAATGCAACATGCAATCCAAAGGCTAATAATGGATTAAGGTAGCCCTTCCACGTTTTAATTCTGCCAACCATACTAGCTTTGGGTACTGGATGAAAAAAATGAGATAAAAAAAAACCCACTTTAAAAATAAAATATTACAGAAATAGATAAAAGTTTTTATAATATCAAAAAAAGGCCAAATGTGAGCATTTTACTAATTACAATTAGGCCCATAAAACAACCAAAGAGTCATTGAAGATATTACAAACAAAATGGAGCACATCTGCTCTAATGATAGTAATTATGACTATGTTCCTACTAGCATAATACCGAAAAGAGAAAAAAAAACTGATGTAACAGAAGGTGAAAAACATGAACTAAACACTAGAATAACTTCCATGGGAAGGCCCATACCCTTCCCTTAGGAACTATTTTTCTTCTCTTCCACTTCATGAAGGACCTGGTGTTCTAATGCCATAGCACCCATTTCGATTTCTACTTGCAGCAGTCAGCTTGCAAGTTCCTAGGTGGCCCGAGTCTACTTGTTCGCAAGTTCCTAGGTGGCCTAAGTCTGCTCCTTCAGCTGGGCTTCAATGGATGCCTCAAAGTCCTTTTGGACGACTCTTGTTTCATGGAAAAATTCCTCAAGCTGCTCCAGTTTGTCATTGGTGTCCTCCCAATGATGTCTCCATTTTTGTTTTTGGGCATTCAGATCTTCCATGATGCACCGCACATTTCTTCCCATGGCCGCTATTGCATGTTCCAAGGAGTAATCATGTCTTTCTTCATTGGAATCCATGGAGATGGGGGGAGAGATAATGCTTCTGAGCACAGTTATTTATTTAGTATACAGACTGTCGTTTCAAACCAAGAGAGAGAGCTCAATGCATAGAGTGATAATAAACCCAAATTTTTATTTCTAATGAATCCCATCCCATGGACTGGGCTCATGTGGCATGCTTGCGATATTTCGTACTGAACTATTCCTCTGGATCTTGTCGATGCAGAGCATGAAGTGAGGGGTACGTAGAGGATTATGTTCACCATCCTTTCCAATATCACCAGCATCTAGGATGTGAGGGTTCACAAATGACTCCATTTTACCGCAGCGTCTTCCCGTACTCAGTCAAGACAATGTCTCATATACACCATACCTTATGTCATCACTTCGACACATGTTTCCTTGCTTATCTTCATGGATCTGAAACTTAGCACAATGGGATTCGTGTGCTCTCATCAAGGGAGATGGTTACCTCCCTATTGACGGCTAAATAAGCTTCACCCGAGAGAGAGAGCTCAATGCACAGAGTGATAGGAAACCCAAATTTATGTTTCTTATCAACCCCATCCCATGGACTAGGATCATGTGGCACGCTTGCGATATCTCATGATTCATTCCTTCGAATATCATCCTACGTAGAGCATGAAGTGAGGGGTATGTCGAGGATGACACTCATCATCCTTTCCAATATCACTGGCATCCAGGATTGAGGATGTGAGGTCATCAAAATGAATCCATTGTACTGCATCTTTTTCCTGTACTCAGCCAATGCAATGTCTCATATAAAATGTACCTTCTTCCATCACTTCGACACATTGTTCCTTCCTTATCTTCGTGCAGCTAACACTTAGCACGAGGGGAGTCGTGTCTCATCACAGAAGAGGGTAAGCTCCATGTTGGTGTCCAAATCAACTTCGCTGATGTTTCAGTAAAGGAAAAGTAGTTGCAACTAATAACTACTTGTTGGAAGCATAAAATGAAGAAGAAATGATGATGCTTACAGTGGGGTAATTTTTTTTTAAATACTCAGAACTTGTCGCTATAGCGATGGAAAGGACTTGGTAATTCAATGACAATCTGTCACTTTACCGACAAAAAAAACGTCACTTGTATAACATTCTCGTCAGTATGTGTACAGTTTTATGTCACTATAGAGACACCTACTCATTGATATAGCGATGGATATGGCATCTTCTTCGATAAGTGCATGAAGAGTTGTTTCTTAGGGAAGTATTTCCTATCATGCTAGCGATGGAACGTTATCAATATAGGGACGAACAAGTCATTGCTATAGTGACAGAAGTTGATTTGCAAGAATCATCCAGGCATGCCAGGTGGCATCTATTTCATGTTTCCATACCGATGAATGGTTTGAAGTGTAGCTAGAACAAAAAAAATGTCTCCACAAAAATATGGAGTTGGGTTCATCGCTATAGCGACACAAAACTATTGCAATAGCAACGATTTGCCGTGGGAAAAATGTGCACATGTACTATTGATGTAGTCATCTAGAGAATGGGTACTCATTGAGGTGGACCTCCGAGTTGAGATATAATTCTTTATATGTTAAAGCGGTGATACTATGTGATTTATTACTAACCATGGTCACTAATAAGTATCCTTTAGAGAATAAATACATGATCTAAAGTGATTTACTTTTGCATATGACTATATGGTATGGGGTAATATGATATGGTCATAAGTATGTGATAATTCTATGAGTATAATATGATATGATGGATAAATAAATAAATACACATGTGGACCATGCAGTATAAGTTTAATGATAAAGAGATAAGCATAGAGAGAGAATGAATTCAAATTTCCTGAGAATACCTCCAGTGAACTTGAATTGATAAGGCGTATGTTATATACTCAGTTGTAATAAAGCATGCATTAGTTAATTAAAGAGATCCATGCAAAAGTTAATAAAAATTAAGAAATTATTTTGAATGGATGGAACTATAGTTAAATCACCATGACACTTAAGTTAGCCACCTAACTAAGTGGTCATGAATTCATTTAAAGATTGAGCTCAGTTCAAAGACAAATAAAATTCAGTTGAATCTAATCTTGGAAGGTATGTCTCATGTCTTTGTGCATGATGAAGAATCCAAGGCTCCAACTTGTAACTAGTGTTGGAAAGGCGCTAAGGATTGCATGGAGAGAAATTGATGCTTCTAGTTAATATTACACTAAGTATATTTGTAGTTTTTTATGCTCCTGGAGCGTTCATGTTGTATCCAATCGCTATCTTTTGCATGGAGGTTGTTTTGACTTGTTATTAATGTGTTGGGAACATGGAAATTTCATTATAGTTGTTTCAGCGGATCTCTCTTCTCTATTGTTGGGTTGTTCTCTCTTATTAGGAAATATGCTTATTGTGTTGTAAACCACTCTCTACAATTTTGTCTATTGTACTCAAAGAATTGCTAGTATTTTCATCCTCTGTATTTGGAGGGTTTTCCCAGGGTATACATTGTCTCATGTGGATGAATGGTTTGTGTGACTCATTTGCTTATGAGATTCATATGTTCAATGATTGATAGATAAAAGTTTTAAAAGTTTAAATATCTCTAATTTTCCTCAAACATCGACATGTCGAAGCATTGAATTTTGGAGAGATAAACATCAAATTGAATTGAGGTACTCACAACTAGTGTTAATCCAATATGATATATGCTTGTAGAAGTGGTAAAAGGATGAAATATGGAGATGATTTTTTGTCATGGTACTATGTATCAATTTAAAGGTTCTACCTGTGAATTCAAAGGGTGAGTTGGATGTTAAAGATATTCCAAGCCTTGATTAAGAAGCCACTAATGGATTCCAGAGAACATGTGATTGAATCATCCATTGGTTCTAACTATGTATTGTTCATATTTTTCATTTCAAAACACTAAGAAATAGATTGATTGTCGAGTGGATGTTGATGGACTATATAGATAATGGTGCATCGATTTGTGCATTATAAGTTTTTTTTTTAATTGTGGACATAGGTTCAACTAAATGCTAAAACCATCATACAACAAATCTATTCAATTTCATAAACCATGAATAGATTCCAGAGGTCCCCTATGACCAAATATGCCACCTCTTCAAGGATAAGGATGACAACTCATAAAAGAGTTGATATCAATCTTTGTGAATTTAGAGGGACTCATAAACATAGAATTCCATGATTATTCATTAACAATACCACAATCATCCTCAAAATTATTAATCTACAAGTGAAAATAATAAAGAATAGAAGCAACATTACTATAAATAAATGTCATTATTAACACATTGACTAATGGTTTCCAATAATGTGTCTCTACCTTCACTATCTCATTAAAGGTAAGCAAGATTGATCAAGGGTAGTTTATCCCCCTCATGTTGCTTGAGGGGTCCTATATAAATGTAAGGGATGAGATCTCTACTTAGCTATGCCACAAATCCTTAACATCAAAACCCTTCATTTTAATATTTGCACATGTCCACTTGCACACCTTGCCAAACACTTTTGGAAGAAGACAAACTTGTTGGATTTGTGGCACAACTTGGTAGACACACCTTTTGGGTGCACATTGACTTGGCACACTTTCTAAGTTCACTTTGGCAGGATCAATTATGGGTGCACTTTTTCAAGAACACATTCTTTAGATATTGGGCATGTGTCACTTTCGTTGTGACACCATTAGATGCAAACACCGATGGACAAGTCATGGAGGAAACTATTGAAGTTGACCAATTAGGCACTTTTGTCCACTTGGACTTAGAGGCATTAGAATGATTCCTTAGAAGGAGGAAAATGCAAGACAAGTATTATACAAAAGGAGGATGCCTAAAAAATGGTAAGGCAATCGATCAATGATCTTGGTCACCCACACAAGTGTTCAAAGAGCTCTATGGAAGTGGTAAGTTTAAGGTTGGAACAATAGGGTGAAATGGCATAGGTTGAAATAATAAACGAGAAATATATCATTTCCTATAGGAGGTTGGCATTTTAAAGCTTCAATGACTAGATTGTGCATGTCTATTAGGCATAATACTAAGGAAGTATTGTCTTAGGTTCTCTCTTCATTTGTAATTGAGTTGTAGGTACAAGATTTCACTCCCTTGTTGTATTTTGTAAATAGTATTCATATAATAAGGATTAAGTCATCTTCCTTTGGTGCAACTTGTACATGTGCATTGTGCTTACTTTACTTGCAAAAAAGTTGTTATATTTTATATGCTGCATTATGTTGGCTAAGTATTGAAATAGTATCCAAGTGAAAAGTATTTCTAGTATGTTTTAAAGGCCACAATTGGATGTGAGCTTGTTGTTGATTGAACTTGGTTTAGTATAATTTAGTTGCATATAAACAAATTGTACCTTAAGGAGAAGTTATGTGTATACCTTAGTTGAAGAGGCTTAGTCTAGTTGTAGTAGGAACATGGTATCCAAGCCCCTACAATTGAGGAAACGCAATGTTGCATAAACTTAGGTGCCAAAGAAAAGTTGATAAACCTCCAAGTTTGAAAAGAAAAATGTCAACATATTGTAGGTCTTTGAGAATTAGTATTAGAGCTATCAAAGCATAGTTGGGTGCTCTTAATCATTGTCCCTTCTATGACAAGTAGTATAAGAGCTAATAAATTACTCTTCTTCATGTCTGGGTGAACTTGAAGCAAGGTAGAAATATTTTGGTAAATGGAAAGTAGCCACAATGGAGAATTGAAGACTAGAAACACAAACATAGTTCCTTGGAAAGACATGCAACCAAGACACTTCAAATACACAAGACTTTAAGACTAAACAAACTAGATTATTTTCCTTGGTGCAATGGGAAACAAAGACAAAGTCGTCTACACATAATTGGTAAGTTCTTTTTTTTTAGGTGGCACAATACAATATCAAGACTTGAAGCATCTATCCTTTTGAAAAGTGATTGTGTCAAAAATTTAATGTCCCTAGTTTCGACCCTTGATATAAACTATGTGAATGATGTAATTGATGAAAGAGGATCTCAAGGAAAAGTCCCTACCATGGACATCCTAAATGTGTGTGTGTGTGTGAACAAGTAATGTGGTTTGAAAACAATTCACTTGTCAAGTGTAGTAGTATTGTAAATGAGACGTACATGTGCATGATAATAATAGAGAAATAGACAATTGATTGTGCAAGGAAACAAGAGAATGGGGAATGATTATCCCAAGATTAGGGAGGGATATTGAATTCATGAATATAATAGATGAGATCCAAATGTCTTAGAGAGGATTGATGAGCCATCATATGTCAGTTTGACTTATATGCCCCAATCATTTAATGCTTCCAAGAGGGAGTTAGTTGATACAGTTATTGTCTCAAGGGAAGGAAGGCATGGGTCTAAGTTTCCTTGTGACAGAGTAGTGTCACTCATACTATAGAACTAGGAATGGGGATAGCTTATTGAGTAAATGATCAGTTGCATTGATGTCATCCTTAAATTACCTGTCAGTTGGGGGATGGTACAGTAACCTATCAATGATTCTATTAGTCATCTTGTTAGTGAATTTGTCATCTAGTTAATGAGTTTAAATGGTTAAGTAACTCGGTCCTTCATGGGTGCATCTATCTCACCCTACCCTAAGTGCAATTCATTATTCACTAATCCATCCATCAACCAATATACCCTTCTCATCTATGGAGAAGAGTCCACCAACATGCCTAAGAGGAAGCCTAACCTAAATAGTGATAGAGTGGAGAGTAAAACTAAGCTTTGGTTAGTGGTCATGACTGTGAGACAAGGAAGAAACTAGAGAATGCAATGACTATGTGTCCCTCTATGGATCTAGGTATCATAGTGGTATTGAGTTACCTAGTTGTTAGCTTGAGCCTGAGCATCCCGAATTGTGTTAAAGACTTGTGTGATAGAGTATGTTCCTAGAAGTGGTCTGATTCTAACTAATCGATTGGTGAAGCGTCGTGAATCCTCAATCACGTGCCTGAGAAGTCTAGTTTCATTGATGTTGAGTCAACTGAGAGTGGTTGCTAATGAGTCTTGCTATAGTAGAGTGGTCAGTTGAATGGTTACAAAAGTAATTCCCTGGAGCCATTGGTTGTGTGCATCCTATATTTGTAAGCCCTAGGAAAGAAGAGTTTGTATGCAAATGATCTAGGGTTTGGATGATCTTTCTAGGCACACACTGATATAGAACCTAGAGGAAGGTGACACCTGAGGGATTGTTGAGCATTCAAGGGGTACATTCTTGGTGTTGTGTGGGGAGGATAATGTGGACCCCAAGATATCTGAGGATTCACAAGGAATCTGTGGTTTTGGAGGTAAACCAGATCTGACTATTTGTCCTGCTTAATTTGTTATAATATGTTAGAAGTGAATAGAGTATTGAGCACCAAGTGGATTGAGATATAATAGTGATTGTGTGATCTTATGATGGAATAACATAGTTTGGGTGGTATTTCTATGCACACACTAGAATAGAACCCATGTGATGTTGTGTGGGATGGGTATTGTGGACCCAAAACTAGTTGAGTTTGTTCCAGGTCCATTATTGGTATTGAGTACTAGAATGGTATAGAGCATGGATCTAGATAAGAGACCAATGAAGGCTATGAACTTCCAATGGAATAGTGAGGTTTGGGTGGTCATTCTATGCACACACTGGTATAGAACCTAGAGGAAGGTGATAAATTAGGGACCATTGAGTGGTGAAGAGGTTCCTTCTTAGTGTTGTGTGTGATAGGTATTATGGACCCCAAGCTAACCAAGTTTGCGCAAGGTTCATGTAAATATGTGGTGAGTCACTAGTTATAAATTTCCCTCTAGTACCTAGAAATATTGTTAACCCAGCAAAGCTCAACTTAGCTTGAGAATTAGGTCTGTATGACTGTAATAGCCTATTAACCCAGCAAAGGTCAGCTTGGTTATTTCCTTGTGCCTATTTTACTGTGAAAGAGAGCTTTGGATAGTTCCCCTTTTTTAAGGTAATCATGTCCATCATATGGGTGGCCTCTTAGCAAAAAATTATATGCTAGATAGAGTTCCTATGATTGGGTAGAATGTTTCTCTTGCGTAATCAGTTTCTCAGAGAAGCTTCATTCAAGATAAGTGTTATGTGATGTTTCCTTGTTGTTACTCATTTCCATTGTATAAGGTTTATCTAAATGAATGATAGATGTGTGTTGTATATAATGATTATGAATATAGATAGCTTAGCTAGAAGTAATCTGATTCTAGATATCTGCTTGATGGAGATATTAGAATGCACATTATGAATGTTTACATCTAAATGTATGATTTATTTATGAATCACATATATGTATATAAGAATGACTCTGCAGGAAGCCAATGAAATAGTAGTGCAAGCTAAGGTTCCATGGGTTGGTTAACTTGCACGATGGTAGTTGTGCATGGGTTAAAGACAAATGCGTAGTGTATCGCATGACAATTGGGTTTCATGCATGCAATATAACTATGCCATAAATAAATTGATAGGCAGAAAATGTGCAAGGTCGAATTAGTTCGTGTAGTATCGCATATGAACTAAAGACTATGCATGTCGGGTCGCACGTAGGGAATTGAGTCTATGTGCATAGGTAGTTGTGCAGTGAAATAACTAAATAGTAAATAGTAAATTTTTGATATTAGAAGTAGAAAGAAAATAAAATGATCTCCTATGGTTGTCACAAGCCATAGAGGCCACTAGGGGTGTGACAAAGTGGTATCATAGTTGTGGTTTCAACACTAGGCCTCTGAGTACGAAAGGAACCCTACACATTAATATTAAAGTGATTATTAATATTATTAATGTGTTTACTAATATATTTTCGTTGTACACAATGCTAGTAATACTAGAAATGTCGTTAAAGAAGGCAGCAAGAACAAGAGTTTGATTTAGCTATTTGAATTATGATCATGGAGGATGCACAAGATTCCTATGATCACACAGAAGATGTTATGGGAGAGGATGTGCATGGTGGTAATGCAAAAATAAATTTCAATGAAAGGAGGGAACAAATCACACCTCTAGATATGGCTCAAACTATGAGGAGTTTCAATGAACGGTTTACTAAGGAACATGAAGAGAAACATCATATCAATGTTTCCATACAGTAGAGCCTAATATACCTTTAGTAGAAACCCAATCTAGGATTAGTTTATAAGAGTGGCAATAAGGATGGAAAGAGTGTGATTAGTCACGCTAGAGGAACGTCACAGTGCCAACAAAGAAGTACGATAGAAGGACAATGAGAATTTCTCCATCATACACCTTGAGCAGTAGATTGAGAAGATTAGAAAGCTCACTGGATAGTTCAAATCATTCGACTTGAAGGTGTAAGAAAAGGAGGCTTCATAGAGAGAATTCCCCTGGAGAATTCAAGAAAGTAAAGCCACCTACATTCAACAGAGAAGGAAAGTCAAGATAGGAGGGTGAAGCATGGATTCTTGGAATGAAGAAGTTCTTCAGAAACCATGAGTTCTCAAGAAATGAAAAGACTACGATTTCCATATTTAATTTGAACGTTAGAACTTTGATCTAGTGGGAACACCTCCAGCAATGGAACGACCTCAAAGAAAGAAAGATTAGTTGGAAGAAGTTTGAAAAGTATTTCAAGACTAAGTATCTTTCTGAAAGATACTATGACAGTTAAAGTATGGAGTTCCATGAGTTAAATCTAGGACAAATGACAATGGAGGAATATTTGAATAAATTCCTAGAGTTACTTCAGTATGTGGATTGTCTCTTAAATGAGAAGGAAATGATTCAAATATTCTTAAGTGGACTGGCCCAAAATTACAGAGAAAAAATTGAGTTCATGGAGACCAAGACATTGGATGATGCTATCCAGAAGGCTATGCATTTCTATGAGCAATACAATGGTGTTAGGATTATTAATCCTCCCTTGGTCAAATGTCTATTAGATTAATTATTTCCTAACTTAGGAACCTTAATGAAATATTTGGGTCCACTTGACCTAATGGGGCCACATGTACCAGTCACTGGAGTGTGGGGAACACTACCAGAGGTTAACTACCACTTACTGCATGTGCATGCATCATTTTGGGAGCCTCCTAGACCAATCCCTACATTTTAGGAGCAATTGGGAGTCCTGAAACCAACCTACTTCAGTTAGTTGGAGTTAGTACTAGTTAGTTGGAGTTAGTACTAGTTAGTCTCAGTTAGCCCTCAGTTAGTTCTCAAAGAGTTAGCTAGCGCATGTCTTGCATGGATAATGCATGGATGCATGTGGAGTAGGTGCCTTTTCCCACCTACCACACTCAGTTGCACTGAGTTAACTAGTTGTCACTATTTATTTGAGTTGGTTGGACATATGGGACTTGATTTTGGACTCCGATATTGATTGAGAGACCACAAGTTAGAGATTCAGTTAGATATAGTCATATCCACTTGGGATATTCAAATTCATACCCCATGCATTTGAATTCTTCATATGTAAACTATTGTAACATCAAATATTATTATTGTGAATGATATTGTAAATTCCTGAGAAATACTTGTTTGTTTCCTGTGTGGTTTATTTTGTTTGGTTTCTATCTTCATTCTCCATTCTTTTGTTTCAAACATTATTAGAACTATCTTCTTGAAGATATAAATGGCATTCAAATAATAATATGGTATCAGAACCTTCTCAAGAAGGTTTCATGCTTGTTTCTCCCCATTGAACATTAGAAGCAGTTGGGTTTCCACAAAAGTCCCCTATGATGATTTGCTAGCTCTAGATTTATTCAGATTAGCAGAGAGGGCGTGACGGACCCTGAAAACATGTTCATTTCGGGAGGAAAATCATGATTCTAACAGTTCATATGTTTTAGTGTGTTATTGCATTGAAATTGATAGGTTCTACGTAGCTTGTGTGAATTTTTGTAGTACTTCCAGCCAAAGCAATTATGATTTCTCAAACTCTTGAACCATGAATCCTCACAACTTCCAATTATCTTGATTGGAGGATTGATATGCAACTGGCCTTGTGCAAGTATGGCTACCACGGGATCATACATGGATGGGAGCCTGATCCTCATCAGCCGATAGAGCGAAACGAGTTTTTGAACCATTGTGATGAAGCATTCAGATACTTATATTTCCAAATATCTCCTCTTCCACATAGAAGGCTTGAGGACTCCCAGAGAAGCCTGGGAGAATCTTGATAGCTTGTTTAACAAACAAGATGAGCTTCGGGGACACATTTTGGAGAATGAGTTGGTATCTTTACATCCCAACAGTTCTGAGACTATTGAGCAATTATTTACTAAATTCAAGTATCTAGTACTACAGTGCGGAATAGAGTGGAAGGATGAGAAGAATGTCCTTTCCATATCCAGCAAACTAGGCCCTGAGTATTTTGTATTTGTTTCCATATTTCATTCCAAGTGGGAAAGATTTCCTGATTGGAAGGTTCCTTCCTTAGATTCTTTTTCCGAGTCCTTAGTCAAGGAGAAAGACAAATTGATGAGAATGGGAGTCATCAAGACATCCAAATATAAAGCTCTCCTAGTTTATGACTCTTCCAAAGAGAAAGAAAAGGGGAAATCAAAGAAGAAGGAGCCAAAGGAAGCTGAATCAAAGCCTAAACAAAATCAACAAGCTTTTGAAGGAGCCTCTGGCTCTAAGAAGAAGAAATTTGAAAAGAAGTTATGTCCTTAGTGTGAAAAGGGGTACCATCTTGAAGATCATTGTATGAGAAAATAAATTGATGAAATGTCAACTCTTCTCAAACAGCATAACATTGCTTCCCCAAGAGCAAAGAAGCCTGATGAAGAACCATAGACAGAAGATACTGAGAGGTGTCATGCTTTGAAAGCAACAATATCTCTATCCTCAGCATACATAATAGATTCTAGAGCTTCCAATCACATGGTTTCTTCCAAAGAATCCTTCTATACCCTATTACTAACAAAGGGGATGAACATTCACATGGGAGATGATTCCCAGATTCCAGTAGAAGGAAGGGACTCAGTCAGAGCGAAGCATGGTGAGTTCAAGAATGTCTTATATGTGCCCTCCCTTGCTACTAACATGTTGTATATTTACCAGATGACACATACATGCTCCCCCAAGAGAGTTACATTCTATTCAGAATCAATTGAGATTACAGAAAAAGCCACTGGGCTACTTGTAGCGAAAAGTATTGCAAATAACTTTACCAAAGCTTATGAATTCTAACATTTCTTACCTATTTATCCTCCTACAGATTTATTGTCTCATGCTAACAACACCAACAAGATTTGGCATGAGAGATTTGGCCATCTCAATTTCAAATATCTGAAGCAACTCCACAATGATAAAATGGTTGAAGGTTTGCCCTCCATCCAAACTTTCGATGGAGTATGTGTTGGTTGCTTGGTAGGTAAGCATCCAGAAATAAGTATGATGTTGGGAAGGCACAAGGAGTTGCCTCTACACTTGATTTGATACATAGTGATGTAGCAGGACCTATGCCGACAAACTCCATTAATGTTTGTAGGTACTACCTACTTTTATTGATGATTGTTCACAGTATTGTTGGATCTACTTCATGAAACAAAAATCAGAAGTTTCTGAGACTTTTAAAAATTTTAAAGCTATGGTTGAGAACAGTTTCAATAAGAAGATCTAGTAAATAAGATCTGATAAGGGAGGAGAGTACATCAAAGGATATTTACAGAGTTTCTGTGAATCAGAGGGGATTATAATGGAACACTCAATTCCATACACACCACAACAAAATGGTGTGGCTAAGAGGAAGAACAGATCACTGAAAGAGATGGAAACATGCCTTCTCCATGCCAAGAATCTACCTCCTTCTCTTTGGGCTGAAGTAGTAAAATGTGCTTCGTATTTACAGAATAGGGTGCCCCACAAGTCAGTGGTTGGGGTTACTCCATTCAAAGCACTCCATGGGTATAAGCCCAATGTTTCTCATCTGAGGGTTTTTTGTTCCAAAGCTTGGGCCAGAATACCACTTGACAAAAGGAAGGCCTTCCAAGACCAAAGTAGAAAATGCATTCTACTGGGATATGTAGAAGATGCAACATATTACAGACTGATGGAGGTTTCTACCAGAAGATGCTTCATTCAAAGAAGTGTCCATTTCGAAGAAGATCAGTTGCACAATACTCCTCCAACAGCACAGGAAGGTATAACAATTTCTCCACCTATTTTTGACGACGATGATGATGTGCTACAGGTTTCATATTCAGATGAAGAAGATCATATTCATCATGATCCTGTTATTGAGAATAAATCTCAAGAGATTCTATATCCAGATCCAATACCTATTCCTAATCAGAAGCCTAAACCCAGATGGGCTCAAAAGCTTATTGATGCAGCTGGAAGAAGTGATGGAGACCTAGAAAACAGAAGAACAAGGTCCCAGTATCAAAATGAGCATGCTGCACTATCTCTAACAGATTCACTCTCTAAAGTATGGTGTAGCAAAGTTCTAGGTCAGTGCTACTTGATGATGACTAATGATTAGCTACATGGCCCACAGAAGCAGATTCTTGATAATTTCCTACCTTCACCATCCAGAAGAGACAAACCGAGTCATCAGTTCATAAATACATTGAGAGGCCCACTAATGGAAAATGTTGCTGCATAGAGCTGCAATTTTGCAGCAGTGTTTTTTCTCAAGTTATTTTTCTCAGGAGGAAGCTTCTTTCTTCTAAAGATAGCTTGTAGATTTTTCTTTTCCTGCTTATTTTTGAGGGGGAGTTTTTCCCATGAGGTTTTCCCCTGTTTCCTCAATTGTATTAAGCAACATTTTTTATTATCTTTTAGATTGTATTTGGGTGACCTATGGTCTTGTTACCATGGCCCATAGTTTTCCAAGTTAGGATTCACGGGGGGTGTTAGGATTATTAATCCTCCCTTGGTCAAATGTCTATTAGATTACTTATTTCCTAACTTAGGAACCTTAATTAAATATTTGGGTCCACTACTACAATTGGGTCCACTTGACCTAATGGGGCTACATGTACTAGTCATTGGACTATGGGGAACACTTCTAGAGGTTAACTTCAATTTACTGCATGTGCATGCATCAGTTTGTGTGCCTCCTAGAACAATCCCTACATTTTAGGAGCCACTGGGAGTCCTGGCACCAACCCACTTCAGTTAGTTGGAGTTAGTACTAGTTAGTCTTAGTTAGCCCACAGTTACTTTCAGTTAGTTCTCAAATAGTTAGCTAGCATAGGTATTGCATGAATAATGCATGGATGCATGTGGAGTAGGCACCTTTTCGCACCTACCACACTCAGTTGCACTATGTCAACAAGCTGTCTCTGTTTGTTTAAGTTGGTTGGAAATATGGGAGTTGATTTTGGACTCTGATATTTATTGAGAGACCATGAGTTAGAGATTCAGTTAGATACAGTCATATCCACTTGGGAGATTCGAATTCATACCCCATGCATTCAATTTCTTCCAATGTAAACTATTGTTACATCGGATATTATTATTGTGAATGATGCTGTAATTTCCTAAGGAATACTTGTATGTTTCCTGTGTGGTTTGTTTAGTTCAGTTTGTATCTTCATTCTCCATTCTTTTTCTACAAACATTATTAGAACTATATGCTTGAATATCTAAATGGAATTCAAATTCTAATAAATGGAACAATTGAGGAGAATCTAGTAGGAAAAGGGAATCCCAAGGGTAGGTTTGATCTAAGGAAGAAAGAGTTCATATCTATATCCTATAGGAAGTAACAAAGAAATGTTTAGTACAAACATCTAGTGCAAGGAAACTTTCATCATGTTATGCCATATGCGGGAAGGCCTAGAGAACCAATGCAATGTTGGGGATGTGGAGAGAATCAAAATTTATATGATTTCTCTCATAGGAAGGAAAATCCATGAAGGATCCATAACATTGAAGGATCTATGATTGTGGAGGAAATGGTCATGTCAACTCCTAGAATGTACGTAGATTTGGATGATCATCAGGAAGACCATCAAGAAGACATAGTTGAAGTTGGAGGAAATATTGTCGCATATTCCATTTTTAATTTAATAGATCTGGGATCCATTCATAGTTATATTGATCCTAAGATTGTTGAATTTTTCATGCTTAAGAAAATTAAGCATGGAAAGTTGTGGCTATTCCCATTATCCATAGGGATGGAAATGAAAGTAAGAGAAGTGATAGAAGGATGTTCGTTAACATTGGATAGTATTCCCAATGCAGCAACTCTGAATATCCTACCTCTAGGATAGAACAACGCTCTTATTGGAATGGATTGGATGGAAAAGCATCATGTGAAGCGCAATTGCTATAATAAGTTTCTTGAATTCTTTGATGATGAAGGAAAGCCTCAGATAATGAAATGTATGCTAAAGAAGGTTCCAATAAGGAAGTTTTAGTGCTGCAATTGGGAATATATTTCAAGAAGAAATTTCAGGTATATGTAGTTCATGTGTCAGAAGCTGCAAAAGGTAAAGGTCCAATGCTACAATATTTCCCAATGCTGCAAGAATAAAAGGATGTATTTCAAGAAAAGGTGTTAAGATCGCTACCTAAAAGAGTTGTTGATTTTAAAATTAATCTGGTTTCAAGCATAGCCCTAGTGTCTAAGGACCCTTGTAGAATAACCACTCCATATTTGATAGATTTGAAAATGCATCTCCAAGAATTAATGGAAAAGAAGTATATTATACCAAGCGTGTCCACGTGGGGTTCACCAATGTTGTTCATTAAGAATAAACATGGAACCTTGCAACTATGTATTGACTATAGGCAACTCAATAAGGTCACAATCAATAATAAGTATCCATTGCCTAGGATATATGATATCTTTAATCAAATCAAGGGGGCTCGAGTAATTTATTAGATTGAATTAAGGTCATGGTACCATCATGTCTGAATAAAGGAGAAATATATCCATAAGACAACTTTTGGGATCCAGTATGGCCACTATAACTTCACTATTGTGCCATTTGGTTTAACAAATGTGTTGTCTACTTTCATGTGCCTCAAGAACAATGTGTTCAAATAGTAATTTGATAAGTTTTTCCTAACATTCCTAGATGACATCCTAATCTATTCCAAGAAAGAGGGGGATAACGTAGATCAGAGTAGAAAGGTATTGCAGCTACTTAAGGTGCATAAGTTGTATGCCAAGCTCAACAATTGTGAGTTCTATCAAAAGAATATTTAGTATTTGGGTCATGTTGTTTCAACAAAGGGAATTTTAGTAGATCTTAAAAAGATTGAGGAAATAGTGAATTGTTTTATTCCTAGAAATGTGAATTATGTTCAATATTGCATGGGTTTAATAGGGTATTATAGGAGCTTCATAAAGGATTTGTATAAAGGGGTGCATACTATTATGTTGTTGAAGAGAAAGGATGTGAAGTTCACATGGTCTAAGAACTGTAAGTAGAGTTTCTAGCACCTATTTAGGAATTTCTCACTAGCACCCCTATTTTGAAGATCACATCTCTAAACAAATATATTTTTCTATGCACAAATGCTTGCATCGAAGGGATCCGAGGAGTACTTTTGCAGGAAGGACATGTGATATGTTATGAATATTGAAAGTTAAAGGATCATTAGAAGAATTATGTGATGCATGATTTTGAGCTAGAATCCATATTGCATGCCTTCGAGATTTGGTGACACTACCTTCATGGAAGAAAGTTTGAATTATGCACTTATCACATGGACTTGAAGTATTTGTTGGATTAGCCAAATTTGAATGCCCAACAGGCCAAGTGGTTAGAATTCCTAAGTTTATTTGATATTGATATCAAGAATTCCAAAGGTAAAGAGAACAAGGTTGTTGACACACTCAGTAGAAGGTTCCATGTCACAACCATAAGTTCATGTCAAGCTGACCTCAAAGAACAAGTCACTAGGGTCGTGGGAAAAGATGAGAAGTACAAACAAGTGCACTTAGAAATTAGGCAAGCAAAAATAGACAAGAAGTATGAGAGATATCAATTGGAAGAAGATGGAATTATTTTGTTCTAAGGACAGTTGTACATTCCAAATAGTGCATAATTGAAGAATCTAGTAATCGATGAGATTCATCAAACAACATACTTAGGTCACCCTGGATACCATAAGACCATGAAAATAGTAAGAAATTAGTATTCTTGTCCATTTATGAAGAAGGACATCACGCAATACATAGCTAGATGTCAGAAGTACCAGCAAGTAAAGGTTTTGCAGCAACACCCAACAACATTACTACAGCCAGTTCCTATTCTTGAGTGGAAATGGGAAGAAGCATATATGGATTTTATTATAGGATTGCAATGATAGCGAAGTAGCATGAATCGATCATGGTGGTAGTGGAAAATCTAATGTAAGCAGTGCATTTCATTCTTGTCAAATTAACACATAAGACTGCTGACATTGTGTATATTTTCATGAAATAAATTTTCAAGCTGCATGGATTTCCTAAGGCAATAATCTTAGATTGAGATGTGAAACTCACATCAAATTTATGGAAGGGATTGTTCAAGGATATGGGAACTTTCTCAATTTCGGCATGACATACCATCCTCAAAAAGATGGTCAGATAGAAAGAGTAAATCAAATGTTGGAAGATATCTTAAGAATGTATGTGATGGATAATCCATCCAAATGGGAATATTGCATACATCTGGTTGAGTCTGCTTACAACAATGGTCATTAGGAATCATTGGGTATGAGTCCATTTGAAGTCTTGTATGGTAGGAAATGCAGGTCTTGGGTAAGTTGGGAAAATGCGATGAACATGGTGGTACTTGGACCAGAAATGCTCAAGGAAACAAAGCAGGAAATGGTTAAGATCAAGAAAAATTTGAAAGCAACACAGGACAAGAAGAAGAGTTATGAAAATATGAAAATATTGCATAGAGAATTCAAAGTTGGAGACCATGTTTTATTGAGATTTAAGCTAAGGAAGAGCTCTTGAAAGCTCAGAATTTGTGCCAAGTTGGCACCAAGATATTGTATATCTTTTGAAGTTTTTGATAGAATAGGATTAGTTGCATATAGAATTGCATTGACCGCACATATTAAATCTTAAAATGTTTTCCATGTTTCATTGCTTAAAAAGTATATAAATTGTCCTAATCGCATTATTGATTGTCATGTGATTCAGGTTGAACCCGAGAAGGATTTCCAAGTGGAGCATATGTGCACCATAGGAAGGAAGGAGTCTGTGGTATGAAACCCCACCATTGGCAAGTTAAAGGTGTAGTATAAGCACTTTGTATTAGATGAGGCTACATGGGAGCTGTAATATGCCATGAGGTAGGAGTACCCAGTGTTATTTTGTGCAGTATCCCATATGAACTGGAGAATATGTACGTCGGGCCACGCATAAGGAATTGAATTCTATGGTGCAGCTACATGATGAAATAACTCACTATTACACAATAATGCCTTGGTATCACAAGTAGAAAAAAAAAAGACCCCCCTTGGTCATGATAGGCCATAGAGGTTGTTGGGGACATGAAACAAAAGAAGACCGATGATAGAATTAAAGGGTGAAGAAGTCCCCTTTGGATTTATTTAGGAATAATATGATTGGATTTATGCAAGAAAGTTCACAGAGATGGAGAAAATACTTCTCAATTTGGAGAAAATTGGTTCGTTGAAGTTGAAGATAGCCATAAAAGATGGATGAATTCACCACCAAGAATGATTATTTGGAATGAAGGTGACTGAAAGTGGTTTGACCTAGAGTAGTGTAAGTGTTGAGCCTAGAGACAATACATTGAGTTTCCTAGAAGAAAATTATGGTGGAGGTAGGAGATCAAATGGTCATGGATTCCATGAATGTTATACGATGTCATAAAAAAATATTTGAAGAAGTAAAATTAAAGATCAAATCTTTGTCTCATAGGTTGGAAATCTTTGTGTACTAATAAAAATCATGATCACATCCTTAGAATATGTCTATTAGTAGGGTAGGATACAATGCAATAGTACAACAGAAGAAGCATATTGCAAGTTTTATGAGTGGCTAGAACCCTCCTGCCAAATTTTTCCCTTGGAATTCCATAATCTTGGATGAAAACCAAGAACAACTAGATCTATGATCAATATTGAAGGTTCAAGTCATCAATAATATAGATATAGGTGACATCAAGGAGAAAGGAAAAAGACTTAACCCATCCAGAAAGGTCACCAAGCAATCTAAGTCAACAGATGGTTCCAAGAACAATAATGTTGTTTGTGGGTGTGTATAGGGAACCATTATGTTGGAATCTATTCATTGAGGAAAGGGTGTTGGCATTATGATAGGTATTCCAATCATATAGAAATAGATCAGATTGTGATGCGGTTTTCATTGATGGCAACACATAAGTTCCAAGCATATGTTCCAACAGCAAGGAGGACAGATAAGCAGAGATCGAAGTGTAATCAGGCTCTCCACTCATGTATGCAAGAAAACTAGTTCCCCTGAGGAAGCAAACTATGACTCGGCCTGGATGAATACCTTCAATATAAAAAATAATAGCTTAGGAGGATATGGATTCCCAGAGAGAATCCTGTAATTATGTGTTTGGTTCAATCAACACTATAGATACTCTGGATTTTTTTACACGTTAAAGTGGGCCAAAACAAGTTTTTCTTGTTTTCATAGATCAGATGGTCCGTGCGTATCCTCATGGACATATGGATAGATGTGTTTGCAAAGTAACCAACTGTGAAATGAGACTTGCAGAAGGGAAATTGCGGAAGCCCAATTTTGGAAAGTGGTAAGGTGGATACGCAATCTGCAATCCGATTGCGGAAAGGACCATTGCAGTCGCATGATTGTGGAAGTCAATTTTTGGGAAAAATGGGAATTGCATACCCGCAATCCGCAATTGCAGAAAGGAGCTTGCGGAAAGGAGCTTGTAGAGAGGTTGTTGTGAAAACTATGTTGTGGAAACTCAATTGCAGAAATATTGAGTTGTGGAAAGACTAAGGTTGCGGAAGCAAGGTTGTGGAATTTGTATTGCATAAAGGAGCTTGGGGAAAGGTTGTTGCGGAAATATTGATTTGCGAAAAGATTGAGTTGTAGAAAGACTAAGGTTTTGGAAGAAAGCTTGTGGAAATATGTATTGTGGAAAGATAGTCTATGGGACAGAAGTTGCAGAATCGAGATTACAGGACTTACATAAGAAATATTTGGTCACGTTGCTAAATTGATAAAGGATTGGAAAGTCTTCTAGTTTGGGAGCAGAGATAAGATTTAGTGGAGGCGTGAAAAAATTATTAAAATATTTATCATTTCTGCCATGAACATTATCAGTCCATATGTGGGTCCATAACCCACAGGTCCAAGAATTTGAAAGACCCCCAGAATACAAAGGAAAATCAGTTCGAACAGTTATGAATTGAAGAACCTGGTGACAAATGGTTAAAGAAGTTTATAATGCTTATCGATTGGATTCCTTTCCTGCCATGAGTCATTGAACGATTTTTTATCAATTATGAAACTAAAATTCAGACATACGAACAAGTGAAGGGAATAAATATTGGCAAGCATAAAACGCTGGGTGAGAGAAATGTGTGACCAGCGCTAAAATGGGAAGAATACGCAGAACGGATATAGTGAAGGGATCCAATCTTGAATGAGCAGAAGTAGAAGTAGATCAAAGAGTGTAATAGAGTTGGTAAGCATAGCTATATCTGGTTTTCAACATATTGTACTAAACAAGTTTAAATCTAGTGAATAAGGGTAGTAGGGTGGTGCTATGGAAACCTTTAATCTTCTCTATGCAAGTTGGAGTATGTAAAAGTGGAAGTGGGTGCTTCCACTTAGTAGTAGCTGGAGAATTTATTTTTTCTAGTGGGTACTATAAAAACATGAGGGTTGTTTCTCTCTACAAGTAGGAACTTGTAAACAAAGGTTGCATCCTCGTTTGAGTAGGTACTCAAACAAAGATGATGTAAATACTTTGGAGTTGCTTGAAATCCTAAGAAGAAAGTATTTTGTTGGTTTCCTCGTGAATATTTGTAAATGTATCTATCATGTGTGTGATTGATAATTATCATTCATTTCTTTATATTTTCTACATTATCATGACTGTAAATTTGTGAACAATAATAATGTTTTAGAAAAAAATTGGATATTGTTTAAGCTTAGAAATAACTTATTCACCCCCCTCTCAGTTATTTGAATAATATCAGCAAGTGGTATCAGAGCTGGTTCCTTTTATTTAAATGTAGGTATTTAAGCTTAAACATGGAAAATCATGAAGGGACTTTAACCAATAAGATTCCTCTGTTTGATGGAAAAAAAAAATTCTTTTGGAAGGTTAGAATGAGAACATGTCTAATGTTCTTAGGTTTTGATGTTTGGTATGTAGAAGACACTAGATATCTAAATCCAGTTGTGCTAGCCTCCAAATATGATAAGTTGGAATTTAGTTTGAACGCTAAGGAAATGAATGCTATCCTGAGTGGTCTTGCAGAAGCTGAGTTTGTTAAGGTGATGCATCTTGAATCTGGAAAAGAGATGTGGGACAAACTTATAAGCAGTTATGAAGGAAATAAGAAAGTAAAAGATGTCAAATTACAAACATATAGACTGAAATTTGAATAGTTAAATATGAATGAGGATGAGATTGTTAATAAATATTTCTTAAGAGTAGAAGAGGTCGTGAATGTTATGAAAGGTCTTGGTGAAAAGATTGAGGAAGCACCCTTAGTTTAGAAAATTTTGAGATCTTTTCCTGATAGATTTAATAACAAAGTTTATGCAATAGAAGAATTAAATGATTTTAAAACTCTACCTATTGGCCAACTCCTAGGAACTCTAACTTCTTATGAAATGAGGATTAGTAAAGATAAATCCACCACTAGAGAAGCATCCTTTAAAGAAGATAAGAACATTGATTCTGAAATGGATGTGATTGAGGAAAAAATTGTAAGAAGGTTGAAGAAAGGATAAGGTAAATATAAAGGCAAGATGCCCTTTAAATGTTTCAATTGTGGTAAGATAGACCAATTTGCATCTAAATGTCCTCACAAGCAAAAGGGTCAAGTTTATCTCAATTGCGGAAATATGATCTCATGATCCTCTCCTCACAAGCAATCAAATAACTACACATTCAAGAAATACAATAAAGAGGCTAAACACAAAAATAAAAGCTTGTGTGCAAGTGATGTTGATTCCTCAAAAGAGATAGACAGTTATTCATCTTGTGAAGATAAATTGAATAATTTTATGCTTATGGCAATAGAATATTTTGAAAATGAATATACAGGAAGTGACCTGAATGATGAAGAAGTTATGGTTGATATTGAAGGTAAAATAATCAGTGCTCTGGAAGAGATTGACAGACTCATACTAAAGAAGAGGAAACAAAAACAATTGATGATGTGGTATGAAAAGAATGAAAAAAAAACAATTGAAGTTTTTGCTCTGTTAAAAATAGAATTAGAAGAGGCCAAGAAAATAGAATATATTCTAAAACAACAATTAACAAAGAAAAAAATGAGATGTGAAGCATTGGAAGAAGAAATAGTGAAAAATAGAAAAAATTGGAGAAACTTAAAGCTTTGTATCACCAAAGTCTGTCAAGTATTAAAGCTTTAGAAGAACTAAATAACATTATGAGTAAGAAACAATCTCCTTTGTTAAAAACGGGCCTTGACAATGAAGAAGGATCAAGTAGTAGTCACTCAGAAAACAAGAAATCGGGTAAGTTGATTAAAATTCAAAGCATCAAACAGTCAGAATATGAACATACCTTGTAAACAAAAGAGAATGAAAATGAAACAAGCATTAGAATTAGGTATTCCGATCAGAAATAGCAATCAAGATTTTCTTTGGAACAAAGCTAACAAAAGATGAGGCAACCAATTCCAAGAAGAAAACAAAGATTCAGGTACCAATATTTTTTCCATGGCTATTGTTATTGTTGTTCTAATTTTGGCCATAAAGTTGCAAATTGTCCTTTCAATTTTAGAAGTATGCAACTGAGGATTCCAAATAACGATGAACCGGNAAAAAAAAAAAAAAAACTCACAATAGATATACCAACCCTTTTGATATATTTTACAATGAGCTAGAATGTTATATTTGTCATAATTATGGACATAAATCCTTAAAATGTCACCTGGAGATTTATAGACCAGATTCAAGAATGAATTACTCAACTGAAAAATGTTAAAGTTTGGAAGAGGAAATAAAGTAAGTGTGGATTAGGACTTTTTGCTGAAAATCAAAAGGACCCCTAGTATATTGATAGTGGATGCTCCAAACACATGACTGGTGATAAAAGTAATTTTTTGTTTCTAAGTGAAAGTAAATCAGGAAATGTAACTTTTGGAAATGATGCTCCAGGGAAAATCAAGGGAAAAGGAATGGTAGGTTTGAGTAATAGAAAAGGAAACTATCAATATGTGTTGTTTGTAGAAGGTATGAAGCATAATCTTCTCAGTTTCAGTCAGGTCTGCGATAGAGAGTGAGATTGTAAAATAAAATATGTACGCTGAGGAAAAAGTAGTTGCAAAAGGCATAAGAACCGAAAACGATGTCTATGTTTTGAAAGAATAAAAAGAAGAATGCCATTTAAGCAATTATGATGAAAGATGGCTATGGCATAGGAGACTCGAACACCTAAGCTTTGATCACATAATCAAGCTTAGAAACAATGAAGCAGTAAAATATATTCCAAAAATTTCAAATCCATATGATTCTGTATGTAAATCTTGTCAAATGGGAAAGTTGACTCGCACGCAGTTTAAATCTAAGAATTTCACATCAACAAGCAAGCCTCTTCGATTAGTGCATATGGATTTGTGTGTACCATCAAGGAAGGAAGGCACAGGAAGAGAAATATATTTTATGCTGGTCATTGATGATGACTCTAGACTCACATGGGTTTCCTTTCTGAAAGAAAAATCTGAAGCATTTGAAAAGTTCAAAGTATTTAAGGCTCTGACTGAGAATCAGACAAGTAAAAGACTGAAGGCGGCTAGGTATGATAGAGGAGTATAATTTAGTTCGGAATACTTCAAAGAGTTTTTTGATAAACATGGAATAAAAATAGAATATACCATCCCATGGACTCCACAACAGAATGGAGTAGTTGAGAGGGAGAACGGATCAGTTCAGCAAATGGCAAGATCAACGATGAATGAAAAAAATATTGCTCAGACATATTGGGTAGAGGAAATTCACACAGCTGTCCATATTCTTAACAAAGATCATTTAAGGCCAAACAACGATAAGACTCCTTATGAACTGTGGTTTGGAAGACCTACCTCTATTAAAGATTTTAAATTCTTTGAAAGTAAATGCTATAATAAAAATAATGATGAACATCTTGGCAAATATGATGGAAGGGCCGATGAAGGTATTTTCCTAGGTAATGCCACAAACAGTAAAGGATACATATGCTATAATAAAAGGTTGCATAAACTGGTTGACTATATCTACATTAAAATAGATGAAGGAATTCCTATGAATGATAGTCAGATAAGCAATATTGAATCAAATACAAAGGATACAGTTGAATTTGAGGAAGAACATGTCCAAGAATCAGAAAAGGAAGATTCAGAGTCAGATGATGAAAGTACATACATTCGGGCAGAATCAAAACAATAGACAGAAACAAAAACACCTTCTAGAATTGTTAAAAAGAATCATCCTGAAAATCCGATAATTGGTGACAAGAATAAAGGAGTTCAGACAAGAAGGAAATCAATTAAATATTGAGAACAATCTCAAGTTTCTTTTGTATCTATGATTGAACCTAAAAAATTTGAAGAATCCAATGAGGATGAAGATTGGATTAGAGACATGAATGAAGAGCTTGATCAGATTGAGAAGAATAATTCTTAGGAATTTGTTCCTAGACCTGCATATAAGAATGTAATAGGCTCCAAATGGGTGTTTAAAAATAAGATAAATGAACAAGGAAAATTGTGAGGAATAAATATCGATTGGTCTGTAAGGGGTATACACAAGTTGAGGGACTGAATTTTGATGAAACCTTTGCACCATTGGCAAGATTGGAAGCTATCAGAATGTTTCTTTCCTAGGCCAGTCATAAGAACTTCAAAGTGTATCAGATGGATGTTAAGTCATCATTTCTCAATGGAGATCTATAAGAAGAAGTTTATATGGAGCAACCTAAAGGATTCCAACTGAAAAACAATATTGACCATGTATGCAAACTGAAGAAGGAACTATATGAATTGAAACAAGGGCCAAGGGTATTCAAGAAAGGTACTGTTGACAGTAATTTGTACATCAAATCTGAAGGTGATGATTTATTAGTTGTTTTGGTTTATGTGGATGACATTATTTTTGGATGTACTAATGATTCTTTTTTTTAGTGGTTTGATAATGCCATGCAATATGAGTTTGAGATGTCAATGATAGGATCATTTTCATTCTTCCGTAGTCTACACATTATTCAGAGTTCTGAAGGATTATTTCTCTCTCAAGAGAAGTATTTGAAGGAGATGTTGAAGAGATTTCAGATGGAATATTCTTCATCTGTTAGTATGCCTATGGTTGTTGGTTGTAAGCTTAGAAAGGATGATCCCTCTCTTGATGTTGATGAAAGAACATAGCGATCAATGATGGGTAGTATTTTGTACATGAAAACATCTCGTCCTGATATAATGCAAGTTGTTGGAATGGTAGGTAGATTTCAGTCTGCTCCTAAGCAAAGTCATGTGGTGGTTGTTACGAGGATATTCAAATATTTGATGGGAACAATGACTTATGGTCTCTCGTATCCTATAAATAAGAATCTTCAGTTAACCACATATCCAGATGTTGACTGGGCAAATTGTTTGTATGAAAAAAAGAGCACAAGTGGAGGTGCATTCTTCTTGGGTGATTCTTTAGTTGCATGGTTGAGTAAGAAGCAAAGCTCGGTATCTTTATATACTACAGAAGCTGAATACATTGTTGCTACCACCTTTTGTACACAAGTACTCTAGATGATCCAGACACTAGCATATTTGGAGGTAAAATATGTTGATCCCATTCCTCTCCATTGTGATAATACTAGTGCGATTAGTGTTTCCAAGAATCCATTCCTTCATTCCAAGACTAAGCACATACCAATTAAGTATCCAATCTTAAGGGAGGATGTCACAAACAAAGTGGTTCAATTGAATTCCATTCCTTCTACAGAACATATTGTTGATATATTTATTCAACCTTTACCAAAGACACAGTTTGAGTACCTATGCCAGAAGTTGGGTATCATATCTTATTCCGAATAACTTGTTCACTTTGATAGGGGGAGTTGTGTTATAGAGTCTTCTTTGACATTGATGTCAACGGGGGAGAAGTTTTTGCTGCTACAGATGATAAGCAGTCGATGATTACAAGTGCATTATGCATCTAGAATTTGAAGGTTGCCACCAATACCAAAGGGGGAGACTGTTGAAATTATGATAGGTATTGAGATCATATGGAAATAGATCAGATTGTGATCCAGTTTTCATTGATGGAAACACATAAGTTCCAAGCATATGATCCAACAACAAGGAGGACAGATAAGTAGAGGTCAGAGTGTAATCAGGCTCTTTGCTCATGTATGCAAGCAAACTAGTTCCCATGAGGAAGCAAACTATGACTCAACCTGGATGAATACCTTCAATATCGAAAATAAGAACTTGGGAGGCTATGGATTCTCAGAGAGAATCCTTCAATTATTTGTTTGGTTCAATCAACACTCTAGGTACTCCAAATTCTTTTTACATAGTAAAATGGGCCAAAACAAGTTTTTCTTGTGTTCACAGATCGGACGGTCTGTTTGTATCCTCATGGACATTGGATGGATCTGTTTGCAAAGTATCCTACTGTGGAAAGAGACTTGCAGAAGGAAAATTGCAGAAGCCCAATTTTTGGAAAAGTGGGAAGGTGGATCCCCAATCCGCAATCTGTAATCCGAATGCGGAAAGGACCATTGTGGCCGCATGATTGCAGAACTCAATTTTTGGGAAAACTGGGAATTGCATACCTGCAACCTGCAATCCGCAATTGCGGAAAGGATCTTGCAGAAAAAAGCTTGCGTAGAGGTTGTTGCAGAAACTCAATTGCAGAAATATTGAGTTGTGGAAAGACTAAGGTTATGGAAAGTTGTATTGTGGAAAGGAGCTTGCAGAAAGGAGCTTGCGGAAAGGTTGTTGCAGAAACTCAATTGCGGAAAGATTGATTTGTGAAAATACTAAGGTTACAGAAGCAATATTGCGGAAAGTTGTGTTGTGGAAATATAATCTGTGAGACAGAAGTTGCGGAATCAAGATTACAGAAGTTACAGAAGAAATATTTAGTCACGTTGCTAAATTGATAAAGGGTTAGCAAGTCTACTATTTTGGGAGCAGAGATAAGATTTAGTGGAGGCATGAAAAAATTATTAAAATATTTCTTGTTGTTGTCATGAACATTATCAGTCCATATGTGGGTCCATAACCCACAAGTCCAAGAATTTGAAGGACTCCCAGAATACAAAGAAAATTCGGTTCGAGCAGTTATGAATTGAAGAACCTGGCGACAGATGGTTAAAGAAGTTTATAATTCTTATCGATTGGGTTCCTTTTCTTCCATGAGTCATTGAACATTTTTTTTATCAATTATGAAACTAAAATTCAGGCATATGAACAGGTGAAGGGAATAAATATTGGAAAGCATAAAATGATGGGTGAGAGAAATGTGTGACCATCACTGAAATGGGAACAATACGAAGAATAGAGACAATGAAGGGAGCCAAGTTTGAATGAGAATAAGCAGAAGTAGACCAGAGAGTGTGACAGAGTTGGTAAGCATAGCTATATATGGTTTTCAACATATTGTACTGAACAAGTTTAAATCTAGGGAATAAGGGTGGTAGGGTGGTGCTAGGGAAACCTATAATCTTCTATGTGCAATTTGGAGCCTGTACAAGTGGAAGTGGCTAGTTCCACTCAGTAGTAGCTGTAGAATTTATTTTTTCTATTGGGTGCTAGAAAAACATGAGGGTTGGTGCTCTATTCAAGTAGGAACTTGTAAACAGAGGTTGCAGCCTCATTTGAGTAGGTACTCAAACAAAGATGATGTAAATACTTTGGAGTTTCTTGACATCCTAAGAAGAAAGTGTTGTGTTGGTTTCCTTGTGAATACTTGTCAATGTATCTATCATGTGTGTGATTGATGATTATCATTTCTTTATTTATACTTGTTGCATCATCATGACTATAAATTTGTGAACAATAATAATGTTTTAGAAAAAAATTGGATATTGTTTAAGCTTAGAAATAACTGATTCACCCTCCCTCTCAGTTATTTGAATAATCTCTACAAAGGGAGTAAGGAGACTAGAGATCAATGGATAGCTTGCAAGTCATAGGTGGACTAATAATATGCTTGGACGTGTTCAAGGTAGAATATTAGGAACCAAAGTTTTCTAGGTCAAATACCATAATAAATTATGGGAAGAACATTGACACAATTATTGGCAATGTACTTGTGAATCACCTACCACCCTCCTTTCATTGTTAAAATCCATAAGTGATCTGCAGCCTAGGATCAGGTTGAGTCCTCGGATGTCAACAAAGGTGACTAGTTTAGTGAAAAGTTGGATAAAGGAGGATCCATTTTCTCGAAAGGATGAAACTTCAGATGGTAGCAGGCCATCCTCTTCTCCACATTGTTGTCAATTTATGTAGTCTATTGTCCAAGAAGTAGGACAATGGGAAAGAAGGCACTAGTACATGAGTGCCTTGAAGAACTTGTTAAGTTTCAAAAGGTGACTTAGTATACTTGAGGAAGGGATTAAGACCTTTCCTTGTGCAATAAAAATGGTTGTGTTAAAGCAATGGATGCTTTCTCAAAAGGAGTCGAACATTCATTTTTTTATTGTTGGAAAAAATGTAAAAAAGAAAGAATTAAACAACAATAACAATATAACATGAGATTTGTGTGGAAATCATGTTATTTGTAGGTAAACCATGGTGCAATGGTAGCTTTGGTCATTATTATTATTTGTAAAAATAACTTTAAAATATTTATTCTCTTGTGATACAATTCCAAGGGTCACTCCTCTTTTATACAATACATATAAGGGTTCCAAAAGTAATCAAAACACGCTAAAAGGATATAATAATAATAAAATCCTCATGTGCTACAGAACTGGGGGCCAACCCCATATGCACATAAACCACACGATAATATAGTCATGTACCACTCTACAATATAATGTTAGATATTTGGATAATATTGATTTCACCTCCTAATATTCCCCCACTTGAGATTGAGATTAATAAATAGGGAGTACCTTACCTATGTTTTTCGCTCATGTTCCCTTTCCCGTTGCTTCCTTCATCACATTTTCAATAAGCCCAAGTAATTTTTGAACCAATCAAAATTCTTTATTGTGATCGGGTTTGTAAGCATATCTGTCAGATTCTCATCAATATCAATTTTCTCCAACGAGATCCTACCTTCTTTATCCACTTTCCTTGTGAAATGGTACTTAATTTCAATATGCTTCATGCGATCATGAAATGCTATATTCTTCACTAACTGAATATCACTTGGACTATCATAATGTAAAGTAGTTACCTTAGTCTTGTTGGTGCAAAAATGGGATACCATGGTTCTATCATAGATGGCCAACAAAGTTTTGATGTAATCTAGAGTGTTGACATTTTCAATATTCTCTAAAGAGACGAAGGTCTCACATGAGGTTCAACTTGACTAGTGTGAAGTAAGGGAGGCTAGCAAATGAATAGACCATAAAATCCATTACACATTTTACCAATCATGTTCTTACAAAAATAACTAGTAGATATTTGACATCCATTACCATCATAGTTAAACATATATATGTTAAAGCATCATGAGAAACAGAAAACACTCATGCAAAAATGAAAATTTAAAGGGGGAAACATGACTTCCATTTTATTAAACTTTGTAACCCTTTACATGAACAATAATCCTTAAAATGCTTTGCAAAATCATCCCACCCTTATTGCAATCCCTCATGTACATGTGCATTAGAACTATCCCAAAAATGGAACCAATAAATATATCAACCAACTAACAACCCAACAATAACCTGATACCCTAGCTCCTATGGAGCTTTTATACAATCGTAATGGTCATTATTTACCCTATCAATTACATTATTTAATTGTTTCAAGACAATAAAATAAATATGGATCACTTTGCCACTTTTCCCTCATCCACAAGTATTCTTAGGTTTGACCAACCATCTATCTTTGGTAGCTAAGTCTTCAAAAGTAAAGGGGCCAACAATCCTTGATCATAATTGTTGACTCGCCCTTGATTAAACCTTACTACTCGAATTAGCATCCAATTGAAGGGGATAGATTTGGAATCTCTACCGTAACTATACAGCCTCTGATATTTTTAAAATGCTTCATTTGACTTGTCCATTTTCCCATCAATAAGGTGGCATCGACAATGAATGCCTAATATTTCTCGCTATTAGGTGTATTTGGCTTCTATTTCTTAATTGTTTTCTACTCTACATCTGCAAAGGAGACCAGCCATTGTAGCACCAAATAAGTATTTTGGCTACAAGTCGAAACTACCACAACTTTTTCTTCCCTACAAATGAGGCCTAATATAAAGAATCAAGACTACCATCAACAACTTGGATGTTAGCATACTTTTGCTACTATACTAAGGATAAGGAAAACTACTTCATCAATTATTTTTTATATATGGGTCTGCAATTCCCCAATTAGGTTCTAGAACTATGTCGAAATACCTTAATATGGAGTGGTAGTAGAAGGGGACAAACTAAAAGAATTTTCACCCATGACCAACTTAACCAAATTCTAATTGGTGGGAATAATGATACAAGGCCAATCAGGAGTTGACCATTGAATAAAATCTCCAACGAATCCCAGAAATGACTTGGTATCCTTAAATTTTAGTTGGCATAATCCATAATGGTGCTCCTTAATGTTGTAAGCAACTTGGGAAGAGCATGAGGGACATGATTTTCATCTCATCCAAAGTTCGATGAATCCTCCACAACACTAGATTTCCTTTTCCCTGATACCTCTACTGTGGATACTATTTATTTCTTTTAAGGAACCCTAGTGACTACCTCTAGAAGGATATATGTCCTACCCTATGGAGTCTTCAACTTTTGCAAACCCATCCATCAAGGAACCTCTTTGTTGAAAATGACCCCAATCAATTGAAATGACAAAGTAACTATTTTGAACTCAAGATCCATCCTTGGATGAATGAAGGTGTTAACTTTTTCCATGCCAAACAATATTTTTCCCGAATTATAGTCAACAACTCTTGGGTAATATGAAAAGGTAGATTTGTTACTGCAAGAATGCAACCATACCATTGTCTAAATGTGTTATAATTAAATGTGAGGTTCTACAAATCACTCCATTTGTTTCATGGCTCATATCTCATAGCCAACAATTGTCTTTCACTTGCAGGTGGGATCTCTCTATCCTATGGTGTTTTCCACTTGCTCATTGCAAATGAAATCAACAAATAGAAAAAAATGAAATATGTAGGAGTTATATGCACCTCTACACAAGCTTGTAATAATTTATCTAGCAAAAAACTGCTCTAGTTTAATTGCTCTCCCTAGAGACTTCTACAACTTAGAGGGTGTCCAGAGTACACTCCCATTTTGTTAATTTCCTCATCACTTTTCCAGATAAAATATGGCATGAAAAATTGACCCGGGAGTAGTTAATCAAATAAATAATGGAACCCCTCCCTCCTCACTTAGTACCATAGCTTGTTAGTGCCTTGGAATGTTGATGCTACTTATTTCCCTTCCTTTGGGATTCATGTGAACCAATGAATGTCATCGGCATGGAAAGGATATGATCAATCCAACCATAGATCATGGCCATGCATGCAATTTATTAGGAATTTGGTGCATAGCATTACTTTCCCCATGGTACCAAAGATTGGTATATCTCTAAGAACAACCAGTGTAGACTTCTGCAAGAGCTCAAATGCAAGATTACAAAGCCCAATGAGTTCCCTTGTCTTGAATGGAACATAATTAACATAGGATTATGGCTACATATCAGGAAACAAATTTTTTTTGAGAAGTCACTATCCATTATTTAATGTCCCTTTTTTGGAATTTTGGAGAAAATCACAAATTGGCAAAAAATTGAGCTTAACTAGTCATGATTCTAGAGGGTTCCAACTTTCACCAAATGGTCCTGAATTTAAAACGAGATGGTATGGTGAATATTAAAAAAACCCAAGGTGGTTTATGGATACTTTGTATCAGACTTTATACCTCTACAAACTATTTTTGGGCTAATGAAAAAAAGACCAAAATTACTAGGAAATTGTGTTCAAATCCCCCCAAGGGTGATGGCCAAACTAGCTCGTTAAATCAAGTAAGAACCTTAAATATTTAATAAAAGAGTATTGGAATGAGTATTAGACATAAATTATTTACCTTAATCATGTTTATCAAGTTCTGCAAGTATATTATGATCTGCAACATTTGTAGGGTAACTTTCATAGAAATTTCCTAAGGGAAATTTGCATTACTAGCTAGACTTTGACATAGGAAAGGTAGAATATATGGTTCTAAGATTAATATGAAGCATGGTGTTAATATATGGAATAAAAATTTCTTCCCCAACATCATAAAAATAAAATGTAAACCCTTCCAAAAATCTGATACAATACTCCTTCAAGAGTGAAGCCAAAGTCATGGAAACTGGTGATTTAATGGCATGGGAATGCAAGATTTTCACACATGCGTTTCTTGGATTTATACCCATAGAGGACATGGATATTAAATTACAGAGTAATACATCATATATTTCTATCACAACATCCTCAAATTCATATAATATCTCTCATACAAATATGGTATAGAACTACTTCAAGATTGAATCCAAAATCCATGAAGACAAGTGATACAAGGGCATGCGTATGCAAGCTTTTCATACATGTATTCCTGATATTTCAAATTACAGAGAAGGTGGAAATAATATTACAGATACATGCATAATATATTGTGTCTCCATCATCATAAAACTCATATAAATTTCCTCATATTATTATGATATAAAGCTACTTCAATATTGAAGCCAAATCCATGAAAACTAGTTATTCAAGAGCATGGGGAATGCGAGCCTTTCATACATGTATTTCTGATATTTAAAATTATAAATAATATGGATATGATATTACATATACATACATCATAAATCAAATCTTGGGAATCAACCATCCTCAACAAGGCGCAAGAATCACTCCAACAAGTGGCCATCAAATGAGAGTGTGGGGGAATGGAGAAGAAGGAATGAGAGAATGGGGAGATAGATGAGAATTTGACTGTATGGACCTTAAAATTGAAAATGAAACTTCTTAATTAATCTCCCGTGATATTTCTGAATGGCATCTCCATAAACCAACTTGGAAAGGAATCCAACTCCCTCGAAATCGGTTCACAAGCAGGGAAAGTGAACACTCACCGTGCAATGGACAAGAAAAAGCTCTCCAAAATGTCAAAGGAAAATTTAAAAATGATCCAAAGATATTATCCTTCCTCATTAAATCCTTTTATTAACTTCATGATGCCTCCTACAGTCTAATTTACCTCCATGATATTCCTCCAACTCATCTTAGTGGTTTAGTAACCCTCATGACACTTGTCTTCCTCTTCATGCTCCAATTATTTATCCAATTCGAATGGTTGAATCTAAATCCCAAATTAGACCTATTGGTGTCTATTTTAACCCTATCATGTCATATTTTTCATATTTCAGCAATCAGGTCTGAATTTTTCATACTTGTCATAGAATCTTCCATCATTTGTTGTCATAGAATGCATAGAATCTCCTTCCAAGTGGCACACCTTGTCTTCTAGCCTCTTCCTCTTCCATGGGAATTACTCTCCTTTACCAATTCGAAATCCTTTGCTCATTATATTATATTTGACACCACATAACCATACAATAATGTTACATTACCCATGTGTTCGAATTTGGATGAATAGCATGCCAAGTGTGCGGGGAATCTAATCACCCAAAGGCTCCACAAGCTTCCAAGTGTATTCATGAACCCATGCCACCTTATTTTTTTAGAATTTATCATTTATGTGACCCATTAAATGTGAATATGGTAAACTAAAGTTATTTTGGGTCCCATATCCCCTTATTAAAAAATGTATGCCTCCATCTCAACCTAGGGAACTAGTAGGTTGGTGAAACATTATTTGCAAATAGCCTTATTTGGAAATGATTTAATTGGGGACATGAAAATCCTCCTCACTCAATATTTCTTGTTCTAAATCAATGCCAAGTTTCTACACTGCAATAGTTTTTCTTATTCCCAAGTGGAATCCTCATTTGGTACTCCTTCCTTTGCACCAAGTGCTCTCTTATGCTTTTGCTCATTATTTTTCTTTAGCTGCAATTTGAGTAGTGGCACTCATGTATTGCAATTTTGTGTTCCCAAAAGTAAAGAGATGTGGATTTTTCATATTGATATATTATGTAACATCACCACTTACACCAAAAGGATTAATAAAATCCATAAAACCAAATTTGCACAAATAATCTTTACCTCCATATTTTGGAAACATTTTATGAAATTTCAACCCTTTTTGCTTTTACATAATTCTTTGAAGTTGGTACTGAGTTACCAGACTTTGGGTTTCTTAATATTTCAAGAAAATTTCACACAAGAACCACCATGCTTTTTGATGCACTACTCTGATTACTATCATCTTCTCAAGTGGTGACTAAATCTCCAATGTTGTTTGTTTCCCCCTAAAATTGAAACCAATGAGACCAAAAATGATCCTAGGGTCCCATATGATCCTGATACATGCATGGTGTGAAATGTCTATGATGAAATTACATGAAAAAAAAGCATGTGAAAATTGAATCCATATCTCAAAAGGTCTCCCACATAGGAAACTGGAACAGTGCTCTGCAAAGATGAACTCAAACAACTGAAGGTTGGTTTGTTTTCTCAAACCAAAAATCGAATTGCTACTCCAAGTGAGATGAAACCAAGCAATGTTAGGATCCCATTTCTTGTATGACACCCTTCCAAACATCATGAGTACACAATATAGATCATTAAAGTACATAACAACATCATACAAATTTACATCAAGAAAGTACCTCATCAAAGAATCATGAAAGTGCTTGTACATCCAAGTAAGTAGATCATCATGCGGCCCATACACACAAGCATCAAGTATTATATCAGGTCTGCTCAAATAACATAGGTGAGGAGCCCATGTCCTATAATTCTGCTCCAAAATAATGTAATATGCATCAAAATAATAATCATCCATGTGTTATTTTATCCAAGAAGTGAATGAAGAACCTCCACCAAAATCTGAACGAAATAAGGAGCAAAGAAAACATGAAGACTTCAAGTGGCTCAAGGAAGTCCCATCAATACACCCATGAATATGTACATCATCATGAAATAATATAGGATTTTTCTACCAATAGTAATGTTCCTCAATCATATATCTCTTCACCCAAGTGTGGGATGAAGTTCCTCCAACATCAAATGGAAGAGGCAAGGAGAAAGGAAAATCATGAGTCTCGAAGTGACTCAAGTGAACATCATAGGTGCACCCGTGTAGATGTGTATCATCATAATGCAACAAAGGATGTTGCTGAAAATTTAAACAATATGTCTCTATAATTATGTCATCATCAAAAGGAGAGATACAAATTCCATACTCTTCATGTGGCACTATAAAAAAGAAACCTTTCACCCATATTTCATTAGGATGAATGCTGCAAAATTTGGAAGTGTAGGATGTAGGAGAAAGAACCAACTCACACAAATGATCAAAAAGTGAAAAATATTCATCACGTGAAGGATACATAGGGGTAGGATTATGCACCTCCCTTAAAAATTAAAAACTTTCCTCATGGGTTAGTTCCAAGGTGGTGGAAACATGCACTTCTCCAAAAAGTGTGTAACCATTTTCAAGAGGCAACTCAAGTTCCTCTTCCACCACAACAAGTGATTGCCTCTCATCAATACCATCTTTAAATACATCAAGAACCTGCAATTTTTCATGTTTCTCATTATCCGTCATGTCATGATAATCCTNACAAGTATCTTGCAACCTCTCAAGAAGTTGCTCATTTTGAATTTTGAGCTTATGAATATCCTCATTATTATTCAAGTATGCTTCATGTAACCATTCATTAATCTCAACCAAATAGTTTATATCAAAAATAAAATATATGAAATTACCTCCGATGTTGCATATTGCTCTTTGAATCTTCTCCATGTCTTCAAGGAAGGATGGCTCCTCCAATGAAGTACTTTTCCAACAAAAATTTGACACCAATGCTTTAGTGTCATGGCGTATGCTAAGGTACTCATGGATATCCATTTCACTCATCTTCAAATACCCTTCAATGAAGGATGGTTCATGGGAGTGAACATCCTCTTATTCTTTCTTATTGATTTGATCAACTTCTTGAAGCTCAAGTGATGATGGGGAAGTTGATCTTGGTTCTTCGTTATCTATCACAAGGTCTTCATCTTCATCCTTATGAGAAATTTGGCTTGCATAAACATTTTCAAATATATTCTCTATGTCACCAACATAGATTTGTGAGCACCCATTAGTAGGTACTCTTTCATAGTTCAATGATCCATCAATAGATTCTCTTTGATTTGCACAACCCCCATCAGTAAGGATTGTGTGCTTCTATTCACTTTCCTCTTTATGCTCTTCTCTGAAATAACCTTGAGGTAATTTATGCTCCACTTCATTATTCTTTGTTTCTTCCTGTCATGGTGTATCTAGGCTCTTTTCACAAGTAGGTTGATTTTTTCTCAATTCATGCTCCTCCAAACGTGTGGATTGTTGATTGTCCCTTAATCTGTTCACATTTGAATTTGTGTGCCTATAAATTAAACCAATCATAAAATTATTCAAAAGGAATGTTATTATGTGTCTCTCCATGATGTACAATTCTACTACCCCCTACTACCAGCTTACCCCTAATTTGGCTAGCCATAAATTTGAATCCTTGCATAAGTTGCTTGGTCGTATCATCAAAATATGACTTCATGAATTTATTAAATTCATATATATAATCCATAAATTCAATAGGTTCAAATAACATGCTATGATACCACTTTAATTTCCCTTTTTTGGAATTTTGGAGAAAATCACAAATTGGGCAAAATTCGAGCTCAACTAGTCATGGCTCTAGAGGGTTCCAACTTTCACCAATGGTCCCAAATTTGAAAGGATATGGTATGGTGAGTATTAAAACATCCAAATGTTTTTATGGATACTTTGTATCATACTTTCTACCTCTAAAAACTTGTTTGGTTCTAATGACAAAAATACCAAAATTACTAGGAAATTGTGTTCAAATCCCCCCAAGGGTGATGGCCAAACTAGCTCTCCAAATCAAGTACGACCCTCCCAAATTTTAGAAAAAAGTATGGAAATGAGTATAAGACATAAATTAATTCTTTTAATCTTTTTTATTAAGTTCTTCAAGTGTATTATGATCAGCAACATTTGTATGGTAACTTTCATAGAAATTGTCTAAGGGAAATTTGCATTACTAGCTAGACTTTGACATAGGAAAGGTAGAATATATTGTTATGAGAGTAATATGAAACATGGTGGTAATATATGGAATAAAAATTTCTTCCCCAAAAGCATAAAACTTCAAGGAAAACCCTCCGAAAAATCTGATACAATACTCCTTCAAGAGTGAATCCAAAGTCCTGGAAACCGGTGATTCAATGGCATGGGAATACAAGCTTTTCACACATGATTTTCTTGGATTTAGACCCATAGAGGATATGGACATTAAATTACAGATTAATAAATCATATATGGCTTCCATAAAATCCTCAAATGCATATAATATCTCTCATACAAATCTGATATAAAACTAATTCAAGATTGAAGCCAAAATCTACGAAGGCTAGTGATACAAGGGCATGAGTATGCAAGTTTTTCATACATGTATTCCTGATATTTAGACTTGAAGAAAATGTGTACATAATATTACAGATACATACATCATATATTTATTCCCCGCCATCATATAAATGTCCTCATACAAATCTGATATAAAGCAACTTCAATATTGAAGCCAAATCTATGAAAACTAGTTATTCAAGAGCATGGGGAATGCGAGCCTTTCATACATGTATTTATGATATTTAGACTTAAAGAGAATATGGAGATGATATTACAGATCCATATATCATAAATAAAATATTTGGCATCAACCATCCTCAGCAAGGCGCAAGAATCACTCCAACAAGTGCGTCATCAAATGAGAGTGTGTGGGAATGGAGAAGAAGGAATGAGAGAATGGGGAGATAGATGAGAAATTGACTGTATGGACCTTAAAAATAAAAATAAAACTCCTTAATTAATATCCCATGAGATGTCTGAATGGCCTCTCCATCAATCAACTTGGAAAGGAATCCAACTCCCTCGAAATTGGTTCACAAACAGGGAGAGTGAACACTCATTGTGTAATGGACAAGCAAAAGCTCTCCAAAATTCCAAAGGCCAATTTAAAAATGATCCAAGGCTATTATCCTTCATCATGATATAATTTTATTAATTTCATGAATCCTCCTAAGTTTTAATTTACATCCATGATATTCCTCCAACTGATCTTATTGGTTTAGTAACCCTCATGACACTTGTCTTCCTCTTCATGCTCCAATTATTTCCCCAATTCAAATGGTTGCCTTTAAATCCCAAATTCAACCTCTTTGTGGTTATTTTTATCCCTTTCATGTCATATTTTTCATATGTGAGCAATCAGGTCTGAATTTTTCATACTTGTCATGGAATCTTCCATCATTTGTTGTCATAGAGTCCATAGAATCTCCTTCCAAGTGGCACACCTTGTCTTCTAGCCTCCTCCTCTTCCATGGGAGTTACCCTCCTTTACCAATTCTAATTCATTGGCTCATTATATGATATTTGAAACCACATAACCATACAATAATGTTATAGTACCCATGTGTTCGAATTTGGATGAATATCATGCCAAGTGTGTGGGGAATCTAGTCACCCAAATGCTCTGCAAGCTTCCAAGTGTCTTCATGAACCCATGCCACCTTATTTTATTAGAACTTATCATTTATCTTACCCATTAAATGTTAATATGATAAAATAAATCTATATTGTGTCCCATAGTCCCTTATTACAAAATTTATGTCTCTGTCTCAACCTAGGGAACTAGTAGGTTGGTGAAACATTATTTGCAAATAGTCTTATTTGGAAATTATTTAATTGGGGATATGACACATTAATATGTTCTGCTCAATTTTTCCATGTAGATCCCTAGTAACTTACACCCTTGGATGAAATAATTATGTCGTTATTGCCTCCTTTTATATTTCGGTTTCCATCAACACCATGGCCTTACTGTTGGAAACATTTCTCATAGATGTTCGACAAGGTTGATACATAAACTAAATGGTTGGTGGTATT
Organism: Pseudotsuga menziesii; assembly: GCA_001517045.1. Lineage (NCBI taxonomy): Eukaryota > Viridiplantae > Streptophyta > Pinopsida > Pinales > Pinaceae > Pseudotsuga > Pseudotsuga menziesii. The sequence goes on along the minus strand of LPNX010655333.1, from coordinate 114,797 downwards.
GGTTGTGGAGCTTGATCTTCTAGATTCAGAGATGTTATTTTTCAGTTGTGTTTGTACCCCATTTTTACTATACACTCATCCCTTATGGGGGGTGCGGGGTGGGATGGGCCATGGTATTGGGTGACCCATAGTATTTTCCATGTTAATTCCCCTATAAAAGGAAAGCATTGTAATATAATTGTGCATTGTATTGTAGAATTGTAACATAATTGTGCATCGTATTGTAGAATTGTAAACTAATTTATGTGATTGTGTGAGAGAGATGTGAGACAGAGAAGAGGAAGTGCAGCGGGGTTGTTGCAAGTTGTACCCCTTCATTTTGTTGGATGGTATAATAATAAAGGACTGTCAATTTATGTGTGTACGTAGCCCATCTTGGGTGAAATATGTTATATCTGTGTCTATATTGTAATGTGTTTAATATTTGCATCTTTTTTAATTGTTTAATTTTTATTGCTCTGTGATCATGTTTTTCTAACAATTGGTATCATATCTAAAAGGTCTATTTGGTTGGTAAACTCGCAGGAAAGAAGGGTTCCTCACTTCAGTGGGAGCAATGGAAGAATAAGGAATGTTTAGGGTCAAGAAATTTAATGGCCAAAACTACCAGTTATGGAAGATGGAAATGGAGGACTATGTGTACCAAAAGTATTTATACCTACCATTTGGAAAAAAAACAAAATAGTCGATGACTATGAAGGATGAAGAATGGGAGGTTCTTGACATAAAGGACTTGGAAACAATACGATTGTGCCTGGCTTCGTTGGTGGATTTCAATATCTCAAAAGAAAAGACAATAGAGGATGCGATGAGTGCATTTGACAATCTCTATGAAAAACCCTTCGCTTCCAACAAGGTATTATTAATGAAGCATTTATTTAATATGAAGATGTTAGAAGTTGGATCTGTTGCTAACTATTTAAAAGAATTTTATACAATTACTAGTCAACTAAGTTCTATAAAAGTGAACTTGATGATGAGGTTAGGGATCTTCTAATCATGTACTCATTACCAGAAATATAGAATGGCTTAGCCATGGATGTAAGTAAATCTCTCCCTAGTTAAAACACTCTTAAATTTGATGATGTTGTTGGTGTTATTCTTAGCGAGGAAATTTGAAGAAAAAGCACAGGTGAGACATCATGCAATGCATTGACCATGGAGAGAAGGGGAAGAAAAAGAGAGAGAGGAAGGATACCAGGTAATCATAGCAAGTCTAGAAAGGGCATATCAAATTCTAGATTTGAAAAGATAGAGTGTTGGAACTGTGGTAATAGAGGACATATGAAGAAAGACTGCAGAGATCCAAATAAGAAAGGAGATGGGAAGCATGAGACTACTATAGAAGCAAATGTACCAAGTGATATGTTACAAGGCTTTGATTCATGCATAATATAATACTAGTGATTACTTGGTAGTAGATTCATGTCCTTCGTGTCATGCTACACCCCATAGGAAATTCTTTCACGGTTATGTTTTAGGTGATTTTGGACATGTTTTATTGGAGGTGATGAACCATGTAAAAATGTTGGAATGGGTAAGGTACGGATTAACTTAAATAATGGAAATGGATGGATGTTAAAATATGTAAGGAATATTCATGCTCCGAAAAGAAATCTGATCTCAACAGGACAGTTGGGAGATAGCAGTTGTTTGTCTACATTTGGAAAAACACGATGGAAGATAACTAAAGGAGCACTAGTAATAGTAAAAGGAGATAGGATAGGTACATTGTATTTATGTCCTCATAATACTGATTATTCTATATATGTAGCTTTCACAGAAACAGGTGCAATGTTGTGGCATCATAGGCTTGTCCACATGAGTGAGAAGGGGATGCAGATTCTCCACTCAAGGAAACTGCTTCCAAATCTGAAGCACGTAAGTTTGAAATTCTGTGAGAACTGTGTTTATGGAAAACAGAAGAGAGTTATATTTCTTAGGGTTTGGAAACAATAGAAGAGTGAAAAGTTAGAGCTTGTTCATATAGAAGTATGGGGATCGGATCAAGTAAAATCTCTTGGTGGCTCTCGTTATTATGTTGCTTTTATTGACGATGCAACTAGAAAAACTTGGATTTATTGCATTAGATAGAAATCTGATGTGTTTCTACTTTTAAGAAGTGGAAATATTTGGTTGACAATGAGACAAGGAAAATTTGAAATGTATCATATCTGATAATGGAGGTGAATACTTGTAATGTCCCTTTTTTGTAATTTTATTAAATGACCAATTTTTTCACTTTTTCCCCAATTTCGACCTTAACTAGTTTTAATGTATAGACCTCCAAATTAACCCAATTGCTCCCAAATTTTCTCAGAATGTATATGAATGATATTGGAAATTAAATATTTTGTTTTGGGATTTTTTATGACCCCCAAATTACTTCTTCAAACTTGTTTAATGTTCTGTTCAAAGTAGGAGTCTTTACTAGCAAATTGGGGCTCCAATTCCCCTTGGGTAATTGTCAGAAATGGCTTCTCAAATGATCTCAAAGTCACTTGAATTGATGAAAATAGGAAGGGTATGAGTAAGGGACATTTATAAAGTCTCATATGCATCATGTTTCATTTTATACAGGCTTTTATGACTCTTTCCAAAACAGCTCCCAAATCACAATTTCGACCCTTGGGGAAAAGGCACCAAATCTTCTCCCAATGCAATTAAAATGAGTAAAATGGATTATGTTTCTTAATTAATGAACATGAGTCTTAAAATAAAAATTAATTAAATTCCACCCATCATACATTTATCATATATACATTCCTCCATTCGAAATAATAAGCATTACCATGGCATATATCAAAATAGAGTGGAAATGGTCATTGTTTGCTCATATAAATCATTTTGAAATATAACTCTTGGGAATTTAGACTTGAAACTTTATGATAATTAATAAAATAGAATATTTAACTGATTAAAATAATAATTGGACAATTAAAGGCTCTCCCAATTCGAAATCATCAGCATTACAATGGTTCACAACAAGATAGTGGTGACACGATTTCTTCATTGTTCAACATTTTTACATGAATTATTTTGGGTATTTATACCTGAGAGTATTATGAATGTGAAATACAGAGAATATACATCACAAAATTAGATAATGGGCATTATAATCTTCCCCAAATAGATCAATAGCTCACCCAAAGCACAATCCCTCCATTGGCATGAATATGGTGTGAAAACTGGAAATAGTTGAGAGAGAGTGATGCAATAGAAGAATCCACATGATTTCCTATATATTACACCTGAAAATAATACTCCATTAAATATCCATGAAATACCTAAGTGGCCTCTCCAAACATCAACTTGTATGGGAATCTTTCACCCTCGAAATTGGCTAAGGCAAGAAAACTAGTCATCCACTAGCTCTCACAATTCACAAATGACAATTTCTCAAATGATAAAAATCCATTCTCTTGGTTTATTCCTGTATTTTATAAACATAATTAGCCTTATAAGGTTCCCATTCCATCCACAAAATCAAGCCAATTCGAATTTGGGTGTGTGCTCATGATTTGCCATGTGTCCTCCCTTTCCTAGCCTTCCATCTTCCCCCAATTTGAGTAGGAACCCATTGAACTTCCCCAACTCACATGAGAGCTATCTTGTATGATATATTCCGACCTGAAATTTCATATATGTCATTTTTAAGCCTTCATATCTGATTTTCGTCATAGGTGTCATAGCATCTTCATCATTGTTGTCATAGAGCTAGGGAATCTAGTCCAAGTGTCTCACTAGCTCCAAAATGACTCTTCCTTTCCCATGTAAGTTACATTTCATCCCAAATTCAACCTATGATGCATATGGAAAAAAAATTTATCCAACTAACTCATCCAAGAACCTTTATTATTCCCATGTATTCGAAATTGCAAGAGGAGGATGCCATGTGGCACCAATTTTCTAGCTTGTGTGGGACCCATAGTCTCCATGTGTCTCCATGCTCCATTGCCACTTCAATTTTATATTGTATTTATTTAATATGCTACATTATTAAATATTTATCCCATTCTAATGTCTTAACATCATTTATTGTCCCCCTTATTCCAAATCCCAAAGATTCCACCCCGAACCTAGGAAACTAGTAATTTTCCTCCTTGGCAATTATTTGACCCTTAGCATCAATTTGACAAGCTCTCATGAATATGGTTGTTAACCCAAAAAATCACCTAAATTGATACATATGGTCTACACCACATAAATACATCCATTTCCTAACCCCTATTGACCCCTATACACTTGCTTAACCTATGTTTCCCCCCCAAAGGCTCAAAAAACATGAAAAAGGGCTTAAAAACCCATAACTGAGCCAAAATAGCTCACCAAGGGGCTAAAACCCCTAGAGGGAGCTAAAAAGAGGAGGAGAGGGGCTTAAAAGCCTAGAAAGGGCTTAAAACCATGACCAAGGGCTAAAAACCCTAAAACTTGAGAAAAAAGCTATAAATACAGGGGTGGGGGTCACTCTCAAAACATTCATTCCTTGCCTACCGTTACTCTACTCGTATGAGTACCTTGAGGATCCAACTCTCTCAAGTCATTCATCCCTCTCTCTCATTTTCTCCACTAGCCATATCCCATGTGTGTTGATCTTAGCTTCACACCATTCAAACCAATAAGGAGAGGTTGTTTCTTGAGCTAGGGCATGGTGGCCCATTTTCCACAAAGAGCTTAGGTATAATGACCTCCTTACATTGTTTGTTTTAGTTTTTGTTTGCAGCTTAGATGTATGTGTAGTTTTTCTCTAACAGTATTTTGCAGGTTCTCCATTGATAACTTGTTGTAGGTTTTCTAATGTTTTCTGTTGCAGGCTCTTCCATTCAGTTGACTCAACCCTTTCGTCCTATAGATGGAAGGTAGGTGCTTCTGCACATAGCCAGGGTTTTCCATGGACTACAGTTTGGCGACCTTACTGAGTCGATCCCACAGGATCCCTGGATTTTTTTTTTTTATATTTTTAAGTAGTTGTTTAAGAAGTTTATGTACATTTCTGTCTATTTTCGTTACTGTTCAATCCCCCTTGAGGCTGACCCGAGCCCATTCAGCCATATTACCAGTTACTATCGACCGTCCTCAACTCCATTTTTAAATTTTTCCGTCCTTGGGCCAAATCACTCCTTTTGGGCAGGAAAGGGAGACCCCATCGCTCAGATTTGGCCTAGAAGAGCGACCCCCTTGCAACATTTCCCTCGACAGGAGCGACTTGCCTCTATAGGCTGAGTCACCTATTTCGGGCTTAACAGTGCAACCCCCTCACCTATTCTGGGCTGACAGAGGCGACCCCCTCGCCACATTGGCCCCGACAGGAGTGACCTGCCTTTGTAGGCTCAATCGCCTGTTTCGAACCGAAAGGAGCGACCCAGTTGCCTATTCAGGCCCGAAAAGAGTGACCTAGATGCCTATTTAGGCCTAAAAAGAGTGACCTACAGATAAAAATAATAATAATAAATAAAATAAAATAAAATTTCTCTGTTTTTGGCTACTTGTTTGATTAACTGTTTACATGTCAATCTACTTACTATGTTTTTAATTCCATACTAGTTTAGCTTCGGTCTTTCATAGTTAAATACATTGAGAATTAACCTCCTTGTTCAGCTCTTCCTCCTCTACTCAGTCACCACCCTCTGGGGCATTCTGAGATAAGACGAGGGGTTGAGCAAGTATAGTAATAGGCACTTATCACTGTCATTGCTCAATAACCACTAAAAATGGGTGACTTGGAAGGTAGAGGGGGTGGAGACTGAGGGGGTTTCATGGTGTTCGTGTCCTCCCTATTGACCGACCTTGCACTTGGAGAGTGACCTGAGGATCTACAGGTGGGCTTGTCCCACTATGTTGAGAGCCCATCACTCTTTCTTGGTATAGGAGGAATACAAGGGTAGGGTAGTCACCTAGCATATTTATAGTTGTTCAAGGGTTAATAGTTATATCTCTAGTTCTGTTTATTTTCAGTTCTAAGTTATGTTTAGTTTCAGTTATGTTCACATATTTCCCATTGTTCAATTGACATAAGAAACCAGAAACGTCTGCTAAACTATATCAATACACCAAATGATTGCAGATTCACATGTATGAAACAGAATTACAAATAATAACTTAAAACGGGACTCATTCACAAGGCTTCACACAACCACACCACTTAATCAGCCAAACTCAGTTCATGACGCTAAGCCAACCATTAAAATCAATCAATTTACATTAATTCAAAACTTTGCAGTTTGAGGACATAAGTCTCTGATTTCCTTAACTGTGGGAAGTGCTTGGGATATGGCCTAAAACTCATTATGAGGAGTACCATGGGAACCCCAAAGTAGCTATCCAACGAGAGGAATTTCCAAGTGAAACGGGAAACGACCCCCACCGATTGACTAGTAAAACCTGTAAGGAAAAATCCAAGCGTTGTCTTCTAGAAGTCTTGGTGGCTGAGCGACCACCTATAAGCCACTAGGAATCCATTTAAACCGGGGTACATATCTTCATCACCAGCAACATTGATTCATTACTAAAAGACATCATTAATCCATCACGTTCCTCCTCTCATCTCAGGGGGGATTCCCCTTAGTTTGGCCCATTGAACCAGCACCGTCGAGACCATTCTTGACAACCTTCTACACCATCAGAAGGTCACATAGCCTATGAATCTAACTCAAATTCATACCAATCTGAGCCAAATTTTCCCACAGCACCATCCAGCCCCATGGTTGGTGCAAACCTGGATCCCTTTTTCCGAAGAGATGATTGGCGGTGGACCCATGTCCATGCCTCAAATCACCACCAACATTCCCATCAGTGGTCCTAGCACAGCTATGCAGATCGTTATATGTCAGCTACCCAATAGTAGAGGGCCCACACCTATACCAGCCATTCCCTTCATCCCACTTGTTGTACTTGGGGGCAGTGGCCCTTCCACGACTGTGTCAGCTATCCCTATCACGAGAAGCCATTCATAGGTGCCCCCAGCCACACAGAGCCATCATATTCCTGTAAACCCCGACGCCATTGCCGGTCCCTCCACCAACTTTGGGTCTAACCTCCCTTTCATGGCTCGCCTTAACTTGCCTGACTTGTCCAAGTTAACCAATGACCCAATCTGCCATCAAGCCCAATTGGCCTCCCATGCCAACCAAACTCCCATCATACATTCCAAAGTTTGAAGGGAAGGCAGGGGAATGCCCCCAAAACCACATAATGACGTTTCACCTATGGTGCTCATCAAACAACATCGTAGACGACTCGATCAGACTCAGGCTATTCCAACGCACCCTCATAGGTGTTGTATCCAAATGGTACATTGAGCTACCTCAATCCAAGTAACCGGGGTTTTAGCTCCTTGGATTTCATGTTCCTATAGTATTTCCAACTCCCCATCAGATATGATGAAGGGGTGGAAATCTTGCTATCTTGCCGCTAGGATACTGCGACCCACATAAGCGACCACATCCATGAGTGGTGGCAACGTCGTAGTTTGTGCAAGATTCATCTTGATGACAAGATCTTCCTGGATTGGTTCCTCAAAAATTTCCTACCACCTATACCAAAGGACGTTGCATCCGAACGTCCCCAATCCTAAGAAGAGGCCATCTTGAAATATCAACAGTTTGATTTGATTTATGCTCAGTCTGGATACCTGTATACCATCATTCCATATGCTCCACGTGTGGGAACTTCCTACCGTGATGCGTCGGGGGAATCCCATGCCACAAATGGCATCATAGGCTCAGTTTCCCATCAATCACAACACCATGTGACACCACCTATGATGCCACCACACTCAAGCAACACCCCTAGTGTTTCCCACCCTAACCAAGCCCCCAACTATTTGAGGATGATGTCTCAGTCCGGAGCCACAACCTCCTATGCACAACTCATGACACAATAGCATGCCATGCACCAACTTGGCCTGCATAGCAATATTCAGGACAGATGACCAGATATGTAGCACCAACTTCCCCTTGTCTACTATGCACCACCAGCGCAAGCCACTCCAGCCCCCACCCTAGCTCCGCCACCACCCTTGGGACAAGTTTTTTCTCAGTAGAATCATCCCAACCAACCAGCCCCCAATAACCAACAAGGGAAAGGAATAAATAACCAAGGTAGGAATCAGGGTAACAACCAACCGAAAGGAGGTGGACAATAGTTGAATCCTCCCAACAACACTGGAGCAAACCAACCGGCCCAAAATACCCAACAGCTGAACCCACCTCGATGGAATGCTCCATTATGGACCAACCAGCCATGTAAACTATGCGACGTCTATGGACACTATACGCATGAATTCCCTTTGATGAATCGCGCCAAGCAAGCTCTTCAGAACAAAGCTCAACACGACACCAATACGGCTACCCCAGCTCAACCCAACCTAGCACTATCAGGCCCCCCACCCATGGTGCTCCAAATCCTGTTACCACTCCAAGGATTGGTAGCAACCACACCCTTTCCCCAACCTGACCCCATAGCTCCCCTTGTTCCCCCTCCCGCAGAAACAAGAATTCATCACCTGCTATCCATGACAACTGAAGAAGTCAACTTGCATACTAGGCGGAACCAAAATGGTTCCATTACCAAAACCGCTGACACATCAGTGGCATCCACATCCAATAATGCCAATGTTCCTCTTCATCTTCCTCCCCCTCCCTTTGATGGGATGACCCGAGGACCACGACCCCCCATGCGGCGGATTTCCAACAATGCCACGGCTAGAGCTACAGTGAACTATAGCATCGTTGATGACTTATCCCAGTCACCTACGGCCATGTTCATTCTTGAAGTGCTGAAAACATGCCCACCATAGCGAAAAGCATTGTTATCCATACTAGGTGCGGTGGACCCCTCCAATTCCAGATTGATCACATTCGATTTGGATCAAGGAGAACCCAAAATTCCATCCACCATCGCCTTCCAAATTCAGGTCTCAATCTAAAATTTGGTGGTCCATCGATGCATCATCGACAAAGGGGCATCCACCTGTGTGATGTCAACATCTGTTTGGAAGAAACTCGGGTCCCCTACCCTTCAACCATCTACCACTACACCTCGCGCCTATGATGGTCACCCCACCATATCCCAAGGCATCCTTCCGCATGTCCCCATCACTTTAGCAGGGAATACAGTCCTAATTGACATAGAGGTGGTAAATGCACAGTTGGACTATAACCTACTCTTGGGACAAATTTACATGTACACCATGAGAGCCATGGCATCCACTATGTTCCACCTTACGATGTCCCCCCATGAAGAGAATATGGTGACAGTATACCAACTAACATACCACAATCCGCAGGGGCCGACTGCACCATGCAATGTCATCTCCACTGTGGATACTTCCTTCGACAATGCAGACACTCTCTCATTATTGGTTGTAGGTCTTGAGTTGTTCACCCATACGGCCATGACAACTTCTTTCCCATTCTTAGCTCCCCCACTAGCACCAAGCGAGACTACAGATTTGTGCATGCTCTCATCCATCACTGCTGCACCTAAAATCCAACTGCAACCACAATTGCAGCACCAACTATAGCTGCAGCACTAACTGCAGTCGCAGCTCCATTCGTAACCCCATCTGCAGCCACAACCTCAGTCGCAACCTCAACCTCAGTTATCAGGGAAACATTGGGGTTCATTCCCACTCAACACAATCCTTTTCCTTTTCCTTTTTCTTTTCCTTTTCCTACCATCTGGGATCGTGAGTAAGCCTGTCTTAGAAACCCGCAATGTACAGGATTTCACAGTAGGAGTTCATGTGTCGTACCGTCAACCAACTACCCTACCTCTAAGGCCCCAGGATGTGTTGACTCTTTTCCATCCAATTGAGATGATGTTGCACCTACCTCTAGGTCCATCAAAGACTCCTCTTGTCTCCAAGCCTGCCCTTCTTCTTCCAATAGAGACTAGGGGCAAGGCCACCAAAACCACAACCAATACCTATTTCATGATCTCTAGCACCAGTTTCCCTTCCACCTCGTTGGTCATGGAATATCCACCTGATCTATCCTGACACCACTTACGTGATTACGGAGAGATCTGTAAGACCGCCTCCGGTCTTACCCCATTCCCTTTAAACCATAGTGTGGAATCAGTTCTTCCCATAAAAGACCAGATTTTGTCACCCCTCCTTGCCAACGACCTTTGTCTCAGCAAGGGGGCATACCTCTTCACTGACTCAGACGGTCGCCTCTTAAAGAAGCATCGCAACAGGATCTACCTCAAGATATTCTATGACTAATATAACCACCATGAGTCACTTATAGCGTAGTTTTTTCTTTGTTGTTTTGCATCGTTTTTACCACAAGTCAGTGACCCCCTCTAGTAGTAGTTCTGCGTCTAGTTGCAGTGATTCCATTGTAGAAATTCGTTGCATCATTTTGCATGTGAGCAGGTTGATATGATCCCTGCCCCTGCGTCGCTGGGAGCCCACTAGAGGGTGCGGTCCCACATTTGCACATGTGCACAGTATGTCACATGTGTGATCTAGATACCACCATTCTAGCATACCATCAAGTCCCTAAACATTTCTTGTAGGTCAAGGCCTCTCCGTATATCCCTGGTATTCCATATGGATCATCCTCTACAAGGATCGAAAGCTGCCACCATTGTGCGAAAATCTACTGGGTCGAGAGACAACCTTCTAGACTATCTCCCTCCCTATTAATTGTCAAGACCATTTCTGGGAGTCACGTTGATTTGTATACCACCACATGAATCTCACATTATACGTTGAGCTAGCTTCATACCCATAGGCCCCCTTTTGGTCTAGTTTCTTCCCTGTGCATCACTGCACTAGGGGCAGCACCATTAGCTGCTAGTTCGAGTCATCTGGAGTCTGTTGGAGACACCCCTCACAACTTCGGGTTCAGTTTTTCATCCTCTGTCTTTTGATGAGACCATTGTCTCATGTCTAATACTTACTTCTCTTGAACTTTGTCCGTAGTTTACCTTGATTTGCATGCCTTTTCCGCAAACCTCCCAATGCATGTATTGGTATGTTCAAGATCCACCTACTCCATCCATGCTCAATGGGTGGTCACCTTTGACCACCCTTCATTGTCCCTCCAAGGGGCACTACTAGTGCCCTCGGCTTGCTTGACCATAATGGATTTTCTGTTAAGCTCTTTTTTTACTCCTAAAAGAATGAAAATATTGTTGAGCGCCGCTGCTTCCTTTCCCGCTTGTTAAAGTATAGGAAAGGGCGTCTACATCATCTCGTTTATCTCCTTTTGCATACTATGTAGACCACTATATGAAAAGGACCACCTTGGCACACTCAAGCTAAGAACGTATCCCTCTGCATCCCTTTATGCTTTATCAGGAATTGGGAACGAACTCTATGAAAAAGCTCATCATGGGTTGTCTTTAAGCTCTTTTCCAGCTTTCTCATAAAGAAAATATCACCGATAAAACTTGGTTTCGTTCATGCTCGTAAAATTATTTGAATGATCATTCAATCAGTACATGTTTAAGCTTTTCCAGCCTGGTTGGACTATAAGTGGTAAATAAGTCTCCCATCCCCCAAAGGATGGGCGAGCTCTCCTATGTACACTTTTATCCTTTTTCAGGCACAAGAGACTATCAACAAAAAAGAGCCCCCACTGGATTCTTCTTCATGCTTTCAAACTCTCTAAAATTGAAAGCACCATCGAGGATTTACTTTATTGGGCTCTCTAAAAATCCACGAGATTGTACCATAACGGTGTCTTTAGACACCACCCCACATGTAACAGTTCGGCAGCAAACCCACTTTGGGTCGCCTTTGTTTAGAGTATTCTACAATGAGTCTCCCTTGGATCCCATGAACACCAAAAGTGTCTACCCCCCCCCCACAAATATTTCCCATCTGCAGTTACATTCTCGGTATTATAGCTATGATCCCTCTCCTATGAGTCAGTTTCATTTGATTCCAGGTCAGCCCTGCCATCATACTCTAAACAAAGGAAGTTTGAGTCCCCGGTACCCCTCCTACCCCTGTTCCACAATTCAATTCATCAGTCCATAGATTGTCTCATACCCTTGGTTATCTCCCTTGCACTTTTGGTCAGGGAAACATCGTCATCTTGATCAATTGCAAGTATTCCTCTGTCGACGACAACACATGTATTCCGAAGGATAGACCCAGAGGTCCATGTATCATGGTGTCATTAACCTCATTGATGAGCTCCTTGGACCACTTGAGAGGATTCCTTAGTGCCTCTCAGGGTGGTTGTGTCTCACATGCTCGACTCCAGCTACATCATCGCACCATTGACATTCATACAGGGTATTGGTCCGTGTAGTATTTGGTCAAAGATCCCAGATGTCACCTGACTCTGTCACATTTATGAATCTATTGAGGGACCCAAATAGATTCATGTCCCTTGTGATTTCTGGGTTGCATTGGAGATAGTGTTCAGAAGCCCTAGAACAGTGCTTCGATATAGATTCATGATTGATGCAGCATATTGTACCATAGATACTCTGACTCTCCGTCAGCCAGTCCCTACAGTTATGTACCATTCCAGATCCAACAACCATCAATTACGAAGATATGGCATCCCATGAGAATTCCATGGGTCCAATATAGCAGTTCTTCATATCAGTATTGTATTTCATCCTCTTATTGAGGAAACCACTATGTAACAACAGTTGTACATGATCGACTCTTGCATTTTGGAGCCTAGATCAGATTATTCTTTTGACATTGTTACGAGCATGGGGATTCTCGCCTCGTCCATATACATGTCACACATTATTTGTATCTCACCCATTGATGTGAACCATATTAATACAAAAACCAAAATCCACCATGTCCCAACCCAGGAAGAACCGCCTCTCCCCAAAAAATCCTATGATGTACGTCGGCCATATGATGAGCTCCTGCCCGCACACATCAAGGGGCAATCTGTAACCCAAAAAATCACCCAACTTGCTACATATGTTCTACACCACATAAATACATCCATTTCCTAACCCCTATTGACCCCCACACCCTTGCTTAACCTATGTTTTCCCGTCAAAGGCTCAAAAAACATGAAAAAGGGCTTAAAACCCCATAAAGGAGCCAAAAATAGCTCATCAAGGGGCTAAACCCCTCAAAAAGGGGCTAAAAATCCCAAAGGGAGCTAAAAAGAGGTGGAAAGGGGCTTAAAAGCCTAGAAAGGGCTTAAAACCTTGACCAAGGGCTAAAAACCCTAAAACTTGAGAAAAAAACTATAAATATAGGGGTGGGGGTCACTCTCAAAACATTCATTCTCTACCTACCATTACTCTACCCATATGAGTGCCTTGAGGAGCCAACTCTCTCAAGTCATCCATCCCTCTCTCTCATTTGCTCCACTAGTCATATCCCATGTGTGTTGAGCTTAGCTCCACACCATTCAAACCAGTAAGTAGAGGTTTCTTCTTTAGCTAGGGCATGGTGGCCCATTTTCCACAAAGAGCTTAGGTATAATGACCTCCTTGCATTGTTTTTTTTAGTTTTTGTTTGTAGCTTAGATGTATGTGTATTTTTTCTCTAACAATGTTTTGCAAGTTCTCTATTGATAACTTGTTGTAGGTTTTCTAACGTTTTCTGTTGCAGGATCTTCCATTCAGTTGACTCTACCCTTCCGTCCTATAGATGGAAGGTAGGTGCTTCTACACATAGCCAGGGTTTTCCCTGGACTACAATGGAAAATGTTATTAGGCCATTATGACCCAATGCAAAATTTGGGACATGACAAATCATCCCTTCCCAATATTTCTTGTCCTCAAGCAATTTCAAACATGGGTGTTGAAGAACCAGCTTTCTGTATGATTCTTTGAAGTTTCCACTGAGTTTCCCAACTTTGATTTTTTGAGATTCCATGAAGATTTTTGAGAGGAACCACCATGCTTGCTGCTGCACAATCTAATTAAAATCACTTTATTAAGTGGGGAATCCATCCACCATACTACTTGTTTCCCAAAAGAATTGAAATCAATGGGACTAAAAACTATCCCAGGGTCCCATTGCTTGTATTTCACTCCAAAAATTAGGAGTGCTCTCCAACCCATACCATTAGGAAAGAGATTTCCAGGATCCCATTTTCTTGTATGAATTCTTCCAAACAGCATTAGTACATAATATATATCATCAAAGTACATAACAACATAAGAAAAATGTACATCAAGGAGGTGCCTCATCAAAAAATCGTGAAAGTTCTTATACCTCCAAGTAAGTAGACCACCATTTTCCAAGTGCATACAATATTCAAGTGACCAATCAAATCTGATCCAATGACATAGGTGAGGATCCCATGTCCTATAATTCTGCTCTCAAAGAATGTCATATGCATCAAAATAATAATCATCCGTGTTTTCTTTGATGCAAGAAGTGAATGAAGAACCTCCACCAAAATATGAACCAAATAAGGAGCAAATAAAACATGAAGACTTCAAGTGGCTCAAAGAAGTCTCATCAATACATCCATGAATGAGAGAATCATAAAGATATAACAAATTATGTGGCTGGCAACAAAAATTTTCTCCAATAATAAATCTATTCACCCCAGTGTTGGATGAATTTCCTCCAACATCAAATGAACCAAGTGTTGAGCAAGAAAAACCATGAGTCTTCAAGTGACTCAAATGCATATCATAAGTGCATCCATGTAGATGTGCATCATCATAAAGTAACAAAGGATGCTACTACAAATTTGAATAAGAAAGTGCTCCAACCATGTCATCATAAAAAGTAAATCTAGGAGTTCCATACTCCTCATGTGGCACCATCAAAAAGAACCCTTTCACCCATGCTTCATTGAGACTAATTCTGCAAAACATGGAATTGTAGGATGTAGGAGAATGGACTAACTCACCCAAATGATCAAAAAGTTCAGAAGTTTCATCATGGGAAGGATACATATGGGTATTATCATGCAACTCCTTCAAAAGTGTGAAACCTTTGTCATAGATGGGTTCCAATGTAGAGGAATCATGCTCTTTTTTAAAAATTGCATAACCTTCATCAAGAGACATCTCAAGTTCATCTTCCACCACCTCAAGTGTTTGGATATCTTCAAATTCATCTTCAAACACATCAAGCACATTCAAAATTCTACATTTCTCATGATCCACCATGTCGTGAGAATCCTCCAAGCAATCTACCATATGACAATCTGAAACATGGGAGGATGAACAAGTATCTTGCAGCCTCTCTAGAAGTTGCTCATTTTGAATTTGGAGATTATGAATATCATCATTATTATTCAAGTATGCTTCATGTAAACATTCATTAAGCTCAACCAAATTGTTTCTATCAAAAAGCAAAGACATGAAATTACCTTCAATGTTGCACATTGCTCTTTGAATCTTCTCCATGTCTTCAAGGAAGGATGGATCCTCGAATGAAGAAATTTTTCAACAAGAATTTGACACCAATGCTTTAGTGTCATGTAGCATTCTAAGGGCCTCTTGGACATTATTTTCATTCATCTTTGAGTACTCTTCAAGAAAGTGAGGCTCTTGCAAATGAACCTCCTCATATTCTTCCTTCTTTCTTGGACCAACTTCATGAAGCTCAAGTGGTGATGGGGAAGTTGATCTTGTTTCTTCTTCAACTGCTACAAGGTCTTCATTTTCATGTTTACTAGAAATTTGTCTTGCAGCAACATTTTGAAATCTGATCTCTTTCACCAACATATATTTGTGAGCACCCATCAGTAGGTACTCCTTCATTGTTCAAGCATCCATCAGTAGATGCTCTTTGTTTAATATCCAAGGTAGAATGTGTCTCAAAATGATCTTCAATCTTTTCAATAGAAACTTTGTCATACTTATGTGATGTCTCTTCATATTTTTTAGAGTCACTTGGGACTGAATTTAGATCCTCTTCGTGTTCTACTTCTTTTACTTCACCTATTTCAGAACTAGGTGGTTCATGGGTCTTCTCCTTTTGCTCCTTCAAGAAAGCTGATGCATTTTTCCTCGTGGTTTTCTTAAAATCAATATATTTTTTCCAACTTTGGATAGCCAAAAATTCGAATACTTTCATAATATTCTTGATCATGTCTTCAAGGATAGGTTCCATTCTTTTTATTATCTCCTCTCCATCATATGAGCTTCCCTTTTCATCCCTAGTCATAGTTTCCCCAAAAAAATTCCCTTCTTCTCCTACTTTTTTTTTATTTTTTCCTCTTCAACAAAAGTGTAACACCCCGGTTTTGACCCCATTTGCATTAAATGTATATGATGTATATATTGTAATTAATCATGGTATGGAGCTAAAGGAAAAAAAAACCCCACCATGGATTATCGTTTTTATGTTTTGGCGATTAAATCGATGTCGATGGTATTTTGTGCTAGCCATGCACGTTATGATTTTTAAATCATCATGTAAATATGCAATTAATTAAAAACCCACAACCAGCTATGTCGATGCAACAATAATGAAATGGGGGCATGATTCCTAAGGATAAGGGGGGGGAATATTCAAACCTTTGGGGCCAATGGGTAAAAGCCAAATGTCAAAGGGAGAACCCACTAAACTGTCAACTACCTTTCTTGTCTTATTCACCTAATCATTTATTACTGCCAAAAAATAGTTGGGTTGGTTATTGCATGGGATGGGCAAGGTATGACAGCCCAAATTCAAATTGGAGAAGCCATCAGTTTTGGGGAAATGCATTTTGACTCCTTGGGCAAGTAAAAACCCAAAAACGTATGCCATTCTACCATGATTTTAATGTTTTTGATGTTTTCCTCACCATTTTTCCTTCACGGGAGCTCTCTCAAGCATTCAGAACTTCCTGTGTGGGAAACCATTCACATTTTGTAGTTGTTACCTCATTTTTCTCACACTAGGAAAGCATTTGGCGATTATCAGTGGCTGAGTTTCCTTCCCCACGTTTTTGTTACATTTTCCCCATCGTATCCAAGCTGGAAATCGTTTTATGGAATGCCCAGTGAGGGGAAGAAGAGACACACAATTTTGGGTGTTGTTGAGTTTTTTTTGGCCACGTTAGGGCTGAAACATCCCTAGAAATCAAATTAATGTTAGGGAACGATTTTACCCATCCAGGAAATTCATTTTCGTTGCCCAAATTGTTCTTCCTCAAACCTAGAAATCGTATTGTGTTGTGGGTGTATCTTTTGGCTTTCGCCTGAATTGAATTGGGAGTGGAAATGGGATTTGAGCTTGCTTGATAAACCTAGTGTGTCCAGGAGCCTCACAGATAGAGCTAGACTGCTAGATTTCTTCTCTACACCCCCTAAGTATCACTGGAAGGGAAGTCATGGCTTGAGGGATTGTGCAGCAGATAAGGGGATGATTCATTGTGTTGGGTGTGTGTGGATGTCTTAGAAGTCATGATAGCTTTGGTGCAGGTGTCCTTAGCTCTTCAGTGAGCACACTAGCTTAGCAGATAGCGTTTCCAACTCCTGATATCCTAATAAATCCAACTCTGTTGTCTTGGTTATGAATTGTTGTGTATCCTTGGCTACGTGTGAGCCTGCTAGTTTCCCCTTATTCCTTGTGGAATCATGCCTAGCTCGTGGGTGGAAATGTTGCTGAGAAATTGATGAGCACACTGGCCTATGGTTGGGTGGAACGTTGCAACGACGTAGTTGGTTGTGGCACAAGCTTTCCTGAAGATAAGTATTATTGTGTTTAATTCCTTGCAATTGTGTTTGTTTTATAAATCAATATGAACAAGTTAAATGCTATGAATGTGTTGAATGAAATGTAAATGATTCCGCTGTATATTGAATGGTTACGCATCTATGTTTTTTTATTTTCATTGCATTTTATATTGTGTTCATGGGACTAGATTGCCCGGGCGTGTAGTTAGCATGTTCAGTCACGTCCTCTTCGTCGTTCGGAGGGTTGGGGACATGACAGCTTGGCATCAGAGCTTTAAGTTACAGTATTGGGCCTCTATGGGCCAAGAAAACTCAGCTAATAGAGAGGTGAGGTAACCCTTGTTGAATCCAGCTGCAGATAGAGAAAATTTGGAAAATTTCTCTAAGTGTGGGATATTCTCCATGTCAGCTGAGTTTGCCTGAACGGACCCGCTACGGCGACTGCTTTCACTAAAATTCTCCGATACAGTGGAGCCATTGGCAAATTATTTCTGTAGCGATGGTTGTAACTTGGGGATCAAGCTATAATGGCAGCTAAGTTCCCAGAGAAAGAGCCGCTATGGCAGGGAGTTCAACGAAATGTGAGTCGACAGCAGCAGATAATCGATGGGGGAGCCACAGCGTCGGCTGGGTCCCAAGGAGATGGCTGTAACGTCGGCGGGAAAAAGAGGAAAATTTCACCGTGGAAGAAATTTTCTAAAAGTATTCTAAGTGTCGATGGGCGACAGAAAGTTTAAGTCCGAGCCGCAACAGCGGTGGATGGGAGATGAAGTTAGAGCCGCTGAAGCGGCCGACGAGAGAAGAAGTTTTGGTCGTGGCGGTGACAGAGAAAAGATGTTCGAGCCACAATGTCAGGTGAAAGGAAAACATCAAGCTTCAATAGCCTTGGAGGAAAGATGGGAACGAAGTCGACGTAGTAGCGGCTAGAAAAATAAGAATGAGCCATAACGGCAGTCAGAAACTGGAAGTCGGAGCCGCTACGGCAAACAGAAAGTGAAGTTCGAGCCGCTACGGCGACGGAAGAGAAAGGAAGATCAAGCCACTATGGCGATGGGTGAGAAGGAAAGAAGGAGCTGATACGATGGTGGGTGAGAAGGAAAGAAGGAGCCGCTACAATGGCTAGTGAAAAGGTAAAATGGAGCCGCAACAGCGGTGGGTGGAAAAGGAGGAAGGAGCCAACAAAGTGATGGGTGGAAGAGGAATATGGAGCCGCCATGTCGGAGGAAATGTGGAATTCTTGCAGAAACAGAGTTTTGATAGGGATATTGGCAGGTTTTTCAATGAGATCTACAGTGGCAGAAAAATGGAAAATGGCAGCAAATGTGTGCGCCAGGCAATCCCCCTTGACCCCTGTCGTCCCCTTCAGACAGTCATTCTTTGGGAAAGAAAATTTTATGTTTAGATAAAATTGTCAATGTATGATTTTTCCAAGTAAAGGTAAGTAATGTATAATTCATGTGAATTTTATGTGGCTAATAGTTGTATGTATTAACGCATTTTTCAAAATTATAGTTACCTTCAAAGGCAGCATTCTGGATAGTGCACTTCGGTAAAGTGATTCTTGGTTTAACCATGAGAACCCATGACGGATATGATGCATGGGATTCCTACGAATGTGCGCAAGATGCCATGGGGAAAAATGTCTAAGTTGGAAATGATGGTATAGAATATAATGGAAGGAGATTGCAAGAGACTCCGTTAGACATTGCAGTTACCATGAGAAGTCTGATTAAGGCCCATGAAGAGCAGCATCAGTTTCATGCTCCTATGTTGCAAAGTTTGATAGACTTGCAAAGAAATATGGACTCTGGACATGGTACAATAAAACCAGAAGGTAGTAAGAGCAATACCAGAAGAAGAAGAAGGAATTCTAGTAGATCATCTGACTCAGAA
The DNA here is from genome assembly GCA_001517045.1 of Pseudotsuga menziesii. NCBI lineage: Eukaryota > Viridiplantae > Streptophyta > Pinopsida > Pinales > Pinaceae > Pseudotsuga > Pseudotsuga menziesii. Next base: position 95,330 of record LPNX010655333.1, on the reverse strand, counting down.
GAATCCAGTGGGATTCAAGCTCTTCTTCTCACAAGAGCAAGAGAAAGAGGCACCACATGGATCGCTCTCAAAATGTATTCAAGAAGGCTAAACCTCCTACGTTTGATGGTGAGGTAAATACTGGACAAGAGGCTGAATCTTGGCTTCTTGGGATAAAGAAGTATTTCCATGTTCAGGATTATTCAGGAAACATGAAGGCAAGGGTTGCCATATTCAATCTGAATGGAAGGGAATCCATTTGGTGGGAGCACTTCAAGCAAGTAAAGAGGATCAATGAAAGGAGACTTAAGTGGAAACAGTTCAAGAAGTATTTCAAGGAGAAATACCTCTCTGACAGGTATTATGATGACAAAATTAAGGAGTTCCATGAGTTGATATTGGGACAGCAGACCATGGAAGAGTATGCAAATAAGTTCTTGGAATTTTTAAGGTATGTCAGGTACATCAAATATGAAAAGGTGAAGATCCAGCATTTTCTGAGTGGATTGCCTTAGTATTACAAAGACAGAATTGAGTTTTATGAACCTAGAACTCTGGAAGAAGCAATAAGGATAAGTACTGCTATGAGAAAAGCAAAGGAAAACCTAATTACCAGAAGACATGGAAGGACAAAAGGAATGAGAAGTCTGACCAAAGGAAGAAAGGTTTCAAACCTTCTAACTTCAGGAATCAGCAAAAGCAGCCATTGTAAGCTAAGAAGTAGCCAACTAGAGTGATGGAGGAAAATCCAAAAGACCCACAGCAAAACAAAGAACCTCTTCGGTGTTGGAAATGTGGAGGACCCCACATGTGCAGGAATTATCAACTTGAGAATGAGAATGCAAGGCCAGTTTACAACCTTCAAGAGGCAGAGACAGTGGGTCAAGTAGCAAGAGTCGTCCCTAGGATTTATGCAGCACTAGAGGACCACCAGGCAGATCACCAATCAACTGTGGTTGAAGTTGCAAGTAAGCTTGTTGAGCAATCTGTTTCTATTTTGATTGACCCTGGTTCTACTCACATTTACATCACTCCTAGAGTAGTGGAGATTTGTGCTTTCAAGAAAGTAAAGCATATAAAATCTTGGTTAGTTCAACTAGCCACTGGTACTAAGAGAAAGGTTAGTGAAGTGGTAGAGAAATGTCCATTTGCTATGAATGGTTGGTCACTTGTGTAGATATGAATGTTCTACCGCTTGGTTCCTATGATGTTCTCATTGGAATGGATTGGTTAGAATCTCACAAGGTAAATCTTGATTGTTATAATAAGACTTTTGAATGCATGGATAAAGAAGCAAACCCGAGAGTTGTAAGAGGCATTCCAAAGGTGATTTATGTGAGGCAAGTTTCAGCTATGGAGTTGAAGAAGTTATGTAGGAAAGGTTTCCAGTTATATGCAGCCCATATTTTGGAGGAAACAGAGAATGAAGCTCCTAGCTTGGAGGATTTTCATGTGTTGCAGGAATTCAGGGATGTGTTTCTTAATGAGATTCCAAAGGCTTCCTCTGAAAAGGGACATTGATTTCACAATTGAACTCATGCTAGGAGCAGCAACAGTGTCCAAATGCCGTACCGAATGAGTACACTAGAAATACTAGAGCTAAAGATGCAACTGCAAGAGTTGTTGGAAAAGGGGTATGTCAGACCAAGTGTGTCTCCTTGGGGAGCACCAATTCTGTTTGTAAAGAAGAAAGATGGTACACTTAGATTATGTATCGATTACAAACAACTGAACAAAGTCACTGCGAAGAACAAGTATCATTTGCCTACGATTGATGATCTCTTTGATCAAATGAGGGGAGCAAAGGTATTTTCCAAGATTGACTTGAGGTCTGGTTACCATCAGGTAAGAATCAAGGATGAAGACATTCATAAGACAGTCTTCAGGACAAGGTATGGGCATTATGAGTTTTTAGTGGTACCATTTGGTCTCACAAATGTGCTAGCTACATTTATGTGCCTTATGAATAGTGTCTTCAACAGGTATTTCGACAAGTTTGTTCGTGTTTTCCTTGATGAAATTATTATCTATTCTAAGAATGAGGAAGAGCATGAAGAACATTTGAGGTTGGCATTGCAATTGCTTAGGGAGCATAAGCTATAAGCAAAGTTGAGCAAGTGTGACTTCTATAGAGATAGAATTTAGTATCTGGGTCACATTATCTCAGAAGAGGGTATATCAGTAGACCCTGAGAATATTGAGGCCATTATGAATTGGACTACTCCGAGGAATGTGACAGATGTAAGATCTTTTATGGGACTCGCGGGATATTGCAGGAGATTCATTGAAGGAATCTCCAAGGTTTCGCATGCCATCACTTCCTTGCAAAGGAAGGGTATAAAGTTCGAATGGACATCAAAGTGTGAAGAAAGCTTCCAACGGTTGAAGAATATTCTCACAAGTGCACCAGTCTTGAAAGTTACAGACCCAAAAAAATATTTTGTGGTGTGTACTGATGCATGCGGACAAGGAATTGGAGGAGTTCTTATGGCGGACAACCACGTGATATGTTATGAGTCAAGAAAGTTGAAGGAGCATGAGAAGAACTATGCCACTCATGATCTAGAGCTTGGACATAGTACATGCTCTCAATATGTGGAGGCATTACTTGATGGGTAGGAGATTTGAGCTAAGGAAATACCATTGTGGTTTGAAGTACTTGTTTGATCAGCCAACGTTAAATGCTAGGCAAGCTAGATGGTTGGAGTTTTTATCTGAGTTTGATTTTGAAATCAAGCACGTAAAAGGAAAGGAGAACAAGGTAGTTGATGCACTCAGCAGAAAGGTGCAGGAAACTCACGTGGCATCTCTTAGTATTTGCCAGTCAGATTTGAGACATCGGGTTGTTAATCATACTGTTGGAGATGAATTGTATGAGCAGGTAAAAGAAAAGTTGCAGCAGAAAAGTCTTGAGAAAAGGTATGAGGGATATAAATTGGAACAAGATAGACTTCTTACTTAGAAGAACAGATCATACATTCCAAATATAACATATTTGAGGAGAATGGTTATGGATGAGATCCATCAAGCTCCATATTCTGGTCACCAAGGATATCAGAAGATAATTTCTACAGCCAGAAAATAGTACTTTTGGCCAAGAATGAAAAAGGACATGGTTGAATATATTTCAAGGTGCATGAAATGTTTACATGTAAAGGTTGAGCATCAACACCCAGCAGGTTTGTTGCAACCTTTGCTAGTTCCAGAATGGAAATGGGAAGTTATTTCCATGGATTTTATTATAGGATTGCCAATGACTTGGAGACAACATGATTCCATCATGGCTATGGTGGACAAGTTGACAAAGGTAGCACATTTTATACCAGTTAAGTATACGCATAAGACTGATGACATTGCAAATATCTTCATGAAGGAGATTTTCAAATTGCATGGATTTCCTAAAGCAATAATTTTTGACAGAGATGTCAAGTTCACTTCCAATTTCTAGAAGGGTTTGTTTGCATATTTGGGTACAAAGCTAAACTTCAGCACTGCCTACCATCCTCAGACTGATGGGCAGACAGAGAGAATGAATCAAGTTCTTGAATACATGCTTCACAAGTATGTGATGGACAAGCCAACCAAGTGGGAAGATTACTTACACTTGGTAGATTTTGCTTACAATAATGGACAACAAGCATCCTTGGGGATGAGTCCATATGAAGCTTTGTATGGAAGAAGGTGTAGGACACCAATGACATGGGATAATCCAGTGAACAGGGTTGTGCTTGGGCCAGAATTGCTCAAATAAATGGAGAAAGAGGTTGTAAAGATTAGGCAGAATCTGAAAGTAGCCTAGGACAGACAGAAAATCTATGCGGATAAGCATAGGGTGAACAGAGAGTTCAGTGTTGGGGATCATGTTTACCTCAGTGTGAGGGAAAAGAAGAGTTCCTTGAAGCTTGGAAGTTGTGCCAATATGTCACCTAGATATTGTGGGTCGTTTGAAGTGCTTGAAAGAATAGGGCCAGTTGCATATAGACTTTCATTGCCTGCTAGCACTAGAGCTCATAACGTTTTTCATGTTTATTTGCTTAAGAAATATGTACATGATCCTAACCATGTGATAAATTGGGATGTGATTCAGGTGGAACCCGAGGGAGAGTTCCAAATCGAGCCAATGTGCATCCTCGACAGGAAGTTCACAATGCTCCGGAACCTAGCCATAGGGCAGGTAAAGGTGTAATGGGAGCACTACGGTCCTGAAGAAGCTACGTGGGAGCTGGAGGATGCCATGCGATTAGCACATCCATTTTTGTTCAATTATGCGGAGCACTGAGGTGATGCCAATGTAGCATTTTGTTCAATTTTTTAAAGCACTGAGGATAGTGCTATTGAAGGGGGATGGGAATGTAACACCCCCGTTTTGACCCCGTTTGCATTAAATGTATATGATGTATATATTGTAATTAATAATGGTGTGGAGCTAAAGGCTAAAAAAAACTCCACCATGGATTATCATTTTTATGTTTCGGGGATTAAATCAATGCGGATGGTATTTTGTGCTAGCCAGGCACGCTATGATTTTTAAATCATCATGTAAATATGCAATTAATTAAAAACCCACAACCAGCTATGTCAATGAAAAAATAATGAGATGGGGGCATGATTCCTAAGGATAAGGGGCATGATTCCTAAGGATAAGGGGCATGATTCCTAAGGATAAGGAGGGGAATATTCAAACATTTGGGGCCAATGGGGAAAATCCAAATGTCAAAGGGAGAACCCACCAAACTGTCAACTACCTTTCTTGTCATATTCACCCAATCATTTATTACTGCCAAAAATTAGTTGGGTTGGTTATTGCATGGGATGGGCAAGGTATGACAGCCCAAATTCGAATTGGAGAAGCCATCAGTTTTGGGGAAATGCGTTTTGACTCCTTGGGCAAGTAAAAACCCAGAAACGTATGCCATTCTACCATGCTTTTCATGTTTTTGATGTTTTCCTCACCATTTTTCCTTCACAGGAGCTCTCTCAAGCATTCATAACTTCCTATGTGTGAAACCATTCACGTTTTGTGGTTTTTACCTCATTTTGCTCAGGATGGGAAATCGCTTTTGGTGATTATCAGTGGCTGAGTTTCCTTCCTCGCATTTTTGCTACATTTTCCCCATCGTTTCCAAGCTGGAAAATGTTTTCTGGAATGCCCAATGAGGGGAAGAAGAGACCCATGATTTTTGGTGTTGTTGAGTCCATTTTGGCCACATTAGGGCTAAAACGTCCCTGGAAATCGAATTTTTGTTAGGGAACAGTTTTACCCATCCTGGCAATTCATTTTCGTTGCCCAAATTGTTCTTCCTTAAACCCAGAAATCGTATTGTGTTGTGGGTGTATATTTTTGCTTTGGCCTGAACTGAATTGGGAATGGAAATGGGATTTGAGCTTGCTTGATAAACCTAGTGTGTCCAAGAGCCTCACAGACAGAGCTAGAGGGCTATCTTTCTTCTCTACACCCCCTAAATAGCACTAGAAGGAAATTCATGGCCTAAGGGACTGTGCAACAGAGAAGGGGATGATTCCTTGTGTTGGGTGTGTGTGGATGTCTTATAATTCAGGATAGCTTTGGTGCAGGTGCCCTTAGCTCTTTATTGAGCACACTAGATTAGCAGCCAATGTTTTCAGCTCCTGATATCCTAATAAATCCAACTCTATTGGCTTGGCTATGTATCATTGTTTATCCTTGGCTACGTGTGAGCCTACTAGTTTCCCCTTATTCCTTGTGGAATCATGCCCAGCTCGAGGGTGGTAGTGTTGTTGAGAAATTGATGAGCACACTGTCCTATGGTTGGGTGGAATGTTGTAGCAATGTAGCTGGTTGTGGGACAAGCTTTCCTGAAGATAAGTATTATTGTGCATAAGTCCTTGCAACTGTGTTTGTTTTATAAATCAATATGAACAAGTTAAATGTTGTGAATGTGTTGAAGGAAATGTAAATGCTTCCGTTGTATATTGAATGGTTATGCATCTATGTTTTTTTATTTGCATTGCATTTTATATTTTGTTCATGGGGCTAGATTTCTCGGGCACGTAGTTAGCATGTTTAGTTGTGTCCTCTTCGTCAGTCGAAGGGTTGGGGACGTGACAAAAAGAACTTTTGGTTTCAATATATAATAGTGGTCCCTGAATTGTTGTACTGATAAATATAAGACCACATCAGATGCCATGATCATGCTCTGATACCACTGTAATGTCCCTTTTTTGGAATTTTATTAAATGACCAATGTTTTCACTTTTTCCCCAATTTCGACCTTAACTAGTTTTGATGTATAGACGTCCAAATTAACCCAATTGCTCCCAAATTTTCTCAGAATGTATATGAATGATATTGGAAATTAAATATGTTTTTCCTGGGATGTTTTATGACCCCCAAATTTATTCTTCAAACTTGTTTAATGTTGTGTTCAAAGTAGGAGCCTTTACTAGGAAATTGGGGCTCCAATTCCCCCTGGGTAATTGCCAGAAATGGCTTATCAAATGATCCCAAAGTCACTCAAATTACTGAACAGAGGTAGGGGATGAGTAAGGGACATTTTTAAAGTATCATATGCATCATGTTTCATTTTATACAGGCTGTTATGACTCTTTCCAAAACAGCTCCCAAATCACAATTTCGACCCTTGGGGAAAAGGTACCAAATCTTCTCCCAATGCAATTAAAATGAGTAAAATGGATTCCGATGCTTAATTACTGAACATGAGACTTGAAATAAACATTAATTAAAGTCCATATATCATAAATTTATCATATATACATTCCCCATTCTAAATAATAAGCATTACCATGGCATATATCAAAATAGAGTGGAAATGGTCATTGTTTTCTCATTAAAAGTCATTTTGACATACAAATATTGGGAATTTCGACTTGAAACTTTTTGAGAATGAATAAAAGAGAATATTTAACTGATTACAATCATAAATTTATAATTAAATTCTCCCCCAATTCTAAATCATGAGCATTACAATGGTTCACAACAAGATAGTGAGGAAATGACACTATTTCTTCATTGTTCAACATTTTTACATGAATTATTTTGGGTGTTTCAAACTGAGAGTCTTATGAATGTGAAATACAGATAATATATATCACAAAATAATATAATGGTCATTATAATATTCCCCAAAGAGATAAATAGCTCACCCAAAGCGCAATCCCTCCATTGGCATGAATATGGTGTGAAAATTGGAAATAGTTGAGAGAGAGTGCTGCAATAGAAGAATACACATGGTTTCCTATAGATTACACCTGAAAATAAGACTCCATTAAATATCCATGAAATACCTGAGTGGCCTCTCCAAACACCAACTTGGATGGGAATCTTTCACCCTCGAAATTGGCTAAGGCAAGAAAACTAGTCATCCACTAGCTCTCACAATTCACAAATAACAATTTCTCAAATGATAAAAAACCATTATCTTGGTTTATTCCTGTATTTTATAAAAATAATTAGCCTTATAAGGTTCCCAATCCATCCAAAAACTCAATCCAATTCGAATTTGGGTGTGTGCTCATAATTTTCCATGTGTCCTCCCTTTCCTAGCCTTCCATCTTACCCCAATTTGAGTAGGAACCCATTGAGCTTCCCCAAGTCACATGAGAGCTCTCTTGGATGCTCTATTTTGACCTGACATGTCATATATGTCATATTTCATCCTTCATATCTGATTTTTTTCATAGGTGTCCTAGCATCTTCATCATTTTTGTCATATAGTTAGGGAATCTAGTCCAAGTGTCTCACTAGCTCCAAAATGACTCTTCATTTCCCATGTAAGTTACATTTCATCCCAAATTAGACCTATTATGCATATGGCCAATTGTATTAGCCATATAACTCATCCAAGAACCTTTATTATTTCCATGGATTCGAAATTGCAAGAGGAGGATGCCTTGTGGCACCAATTTTCTAGCTTGTGTGGGCCCCATAGTCTCCATGTGTCTCCATGCTCCATTGCCACTTCAATTTTATTTTGTATTTATTTAATAATCTAAATTATTAAATATTTATCCCATTGTAATGTCTTAACATCATTTATTGTCCCCCTTATTCCAAATCCCAAAGCTTCCACCTTGAACCTAGGAAACTAATAATTTTCCTCCTTGGCAATTATTTGACCCTTAGCATCAATTTGACAAACTCTCATGAATATGGAAAATGTGATTAGGCCATTGTGATCCAATGAAAAATTTAGGACATGACAATACTACAGCAAGGAGTTTGATAGTTATTGTTCATACAATGGGATTCGTAGAGAAAATACAACCCCTAGAACACCACAAGAAAATGGTGTGTCAAAAAAAATGAACAGAACGATCATGAAGCGTGCAAGGTGTATGTGATTGCATGCAGGGATGCCCTTACAGTTTTGGGTTGATGTTGTAGATACTATTGTTTATTTAATAAACAGAGGGCCTTCAAGCATTTCATATGGTGGGATTCCAGAAGAGGCATGGACAGACAAAAAGGTAAACTACTCATTTCTGATAACTTTTGGTTGTGAATCATTTTTCTATATTTATAAAGAAAATAGAACAAAGCTTGAGTCTAAATCCAAGAAATGCACCTTTATTAGATACGGTGTTGATGATTTTGGTTATAATTTATGGGACTATGAAAATCACAAAATAATTAAGAGTAGAGATGTAGTATTCAATGAAAAGATTATGTACAAAATTTAGTTACAGGGAAAGAAAGAGGAAAAGGAAAACACAGAGTACACAATGCTTGATGAAATCAAAGAAAATAAAGTTCCAAAAGCACCAAAAAATCAAGGGCAGGAGAAGGTACCTCAAACTCCTACAAATGTAAGAATATATACCAGGTTAAGTATACCCACTGAAAAATTCTTTCCCTCACTGTATTATTTATTGATGATTGATTCTGGTGAACAAGAATGTTATGAAGAGGCAATGCAGGTAGAAACAATAAAGAAGTGGGAGCAAGGAATGGATGAGGAGATGGAATCATTAGTAAGAAACCAGACTTGGTATTTGGTTGAGTTGCATATAGGAAAAATATCATTGCAAAATAAATGGGTTTACAGGTTGAAGGAAGAAGTTGGAGGCAAGAAGCGGTACAAGGCTAGACTTGTTGTAAAGGGGTTCGCACAAAATACAGGTATAGATTTTGATGAAGTATTTTTTCCTGTTTTTAAAATGACTTCAATTAGGACTATTTTAATTTTAGTGGCAATAGAATATTTGCATCTTGAACAGTGTTGGGCCAGGAAAAGTGCATAAGGAAGAATCTGATGTGCAAGCGCAAGAGGAAAAGAGGGCGTGTGACGGAGAAAAGCAGGTAAAGGAGGAAGTTGTGACAAGGATAGTTATGATGAGGAAGGCAGATCTGAGTCAGTGGAAGAGGCAGGCAGAGGAGTTAAAGAGGAGCAGGTGAAATTCAAGGAAGATTGCAGAAGGACGAACCTGCAAAAGAACAAGGACAGTTTTGCGGCTAGTTATGACCAGTACAGAAGGCTAAAAGACGTTTCCGCGGCTAGTTATGGTTGTGGTTAATGTCATGCAGAAATTTTGCGGCCAGTTTGGTTTGTCTTTAATGTAACAAAGATATTTTGTAGCCACTTGAGTCTGTAATAACTGAGTAGTACTCAGTCGACCCTACGCGGTCTTGTAAATATTATAAATAGAAGGAACTCGCTCTGTATAAGGGTTAAATCCAGTTAGACTCTGTTAGATTTTGTTAGCCTCATTCAATAAGTTAGACGCAGTTAGAGGTAGGAGTGTTGTTGAATCAAAATAGGATTCTAGTATAAGTAGAAGGTTGTTGAGCCGCGGATCTTGCAGCTGAGTACATAGACCGCTAGTAGTAGAAGGAATCCGTAGCTAAGTGTGCAGATAGTAAAGTAGAAGAGTCGATCTAGGATATGTGTGGATCAATAGAAGTAAATAAAAGAAATAAACCAGAGAGCATGAGAGAAAGAAGATTGACTCAAATAGACATATCTTAAGAACATTCTACAGGTCGCAAACTGCAAGGTGCTACATATATTTCTCATGCCAGATGAAGATCACCTTGGTGGTTTTTCCCATATGGGTTTCCATGTTAATTTTTAGTGTCGAATGGATGGATTTTGTTGAATGATTATGTGAATGTTTGTGTAATTTTCCTAGTTTATGGTTATTGTTGAATTTATGTCGCAATCTTACTAGTAGCGAATGAGTGAATGTTAATGCATCGTTGACATGTTATGTATGATTTCATGATTAAATCTGCTAAGTTATAATAGAAGTCATGCACTGTTCATTATAAGGAATTAGTTGCGCCACATAGTTGCACCAATTATTAACTGGATAAGAACAAGGTTATGTCCTGCATCGGTTGTTGCACGCAGTTGCACCTCTGTCGCATAGTAATAGATTGCATCCTCCTATCTCTTTCGAGAACCTTGGTTGTGTGCCAAGGGACTATAATCCCTTGCCAACTACAGAAATATGGTTCTGGTAGTTACACATTAAGATATCTTGGGTGATACTGTGCCTACCTCGCGGGCGTTGCTGACTGAGCTTGCTCTATCGGGCCGATGCCTTTTGTTGTCTTGTTGGTGGTGTGTTGTTGTTGAACCGCGGGTTTAGACAAGAAGGTAGATCAGGCCAACAAATGGTTACGTTGCTAGGACCCGTAATCATTTGATTCAAGGGAAATGTTGTGGCATCTGACAAAGAAAGAAATAGAGGATTGGTTGGAGTCTAAGATGGTAGCATCCGCGCAAGACGAGAGCACAGGATCGCGCTTGAGCGCAGAAAATAGGGTGGACGAGGACATATATTCTGACATTCATGATATCTTCTTTACAGAGTTTCCCATTATGCTACACGAGTGGTTGTCAAGGTTGGAAACTCGGCAAACAAATTTCTAGAGAAGAGAAGCGGTTAAGTGGAGCAATCAGTTGGTTTGCAAGATAACCAGTGTAAGTAACACCATCTCTAGAGTTGTTGACTTTTGGGTTCACAGTATTCTGCAAGTGTTGTTCAGGAAAATGCACCCTTATAACCTAGGGTATCTGGGGTTACCAACTTACTACGACACTTGTATACAATCATCTTACTTAGAAAATGAAATAGGAATAGGAAGAAGGCTTGACTTACCTGGTTTGTGATGGTTGATCCAAGCTTTGTCTTCTCCTCTTTTAGGCTCCTTCAAAGCTTCCAGGGCTCTCCCAATTCACCTGTTAAAGACAAATTCTTCCAGCAATATCTCATATATATATTAATGGTTAGTTAAATGCATATTCATTATAACATAATTGAAATCATTCATAATCCATCATACATGAGAAAGCAACAATACAAAGATTGGAAGAATAACTTTATTTATTCATAAACAGAGAATGGTGAGATTACAACCCAGCTTCTGAAACAAGGACTCCTCTGCAAACTGAGGACACTGAGTTCTGCTACTCCAAGAGGTCTTAGGCATACCACCAGCATAACTTTTCTCTTATAAGAATCATTTATTATCCCCATCGCATGCCCTCTATTTATACATGGGGAAATAGAGAGGTTTCAAAGGTTAGGGTGGTTGAGATAGTTGAGATAGTTATTGATTAAGGTGCAACTGATCTCGACTAATCGTGATTTATTATTTTTAACATTGGATTAAGGTACACATGAGTATGTATATAGTAAATACACATGTGACACGCTCCTTGCTAAAAGGAAACTCGTGTGTTCAATGTACACATGGGTTGCAATGCAAACAGACGCGTATGACACGCGGGTTGCAATGCAAATAGTCATGTGTGCAACCCTAATATCCAAATGAAAATGTATGAAGCTGGTTAGGAGATTATGTATTATCAGTCATGCACATCTATAGTGTTTTGGATTACTTCAATCCTAATTGTCCTTTTGTGTCCCGACATATTGGATGTCAGTACTCGGACGAAGAAGTGTCATTTTGATTGATAACATATGCCCCCTAATGTGTGAGGTGAGAGGGAAGCGATGGCCAAAATACATTACAATCTTTTAATATTAGAGAACTCAGGTGTCCAAGGAAACAAAGGAAGTACCTGAAACAAATACATATCAATGTCATATACAAAATCATATCCAAGGATGCCATGTTCAATATAATGGAACACTAGATCCTTTACAATATCTGATTACATCATATGATACGGGTACAATACCACGTATATTACAAAGATGGATCGAAGCCACAATATACAATGATGAGACTTCAAAATATGGAAGTTGTGTAACTGATCATAACATAGTCTTACACAACTTAGGTTATAAATGTGAACCTAAGGTCTTCATCGAAATCCAAAGGTACCGGTACAACCTCTACCATGTGAATAGGTGTGTTGAAATTGAACATGAAAGAGACTCAACATAATGTCAGATAATGAGTGAAACTGACAACTGAAGCAAAGGAGTTCACCAATGATGATAGTGAATCCTAAGGTACCATCGTTAAAGCTCTAGGTCTTCGTCTTCGGGAAGTACTGATGAGAAACCATACTGTGATGAGGAAGGAAATGGATCCTCCAACAGATCACAAGAGTGACTAGGAATTGGATAATGGAAGGTAGACACAAGTAATACTCAGATAGGATAATGATGGAATTAGGATAATAGTCAGATGGAGGGATAAATCCTTTAATAGTGAGCACGACACAGAGATGAACCATGGCATCTTTTTAACTTGCAAATAGAACAACTAGTTTTATCTGTCATGCAGGAGACATGATCAGAGTCCTCAAGTATAAAGGACAAGTGGAGGAGTAAAGACTCGAAGTGATAGATGAGCTGAAAATGTAAACCGAAACACGAGTATTGGAAATTTCAAAGAGTGTTATGTTCAAGGAGGACATGCTGCCACTGTTTATAACCCAAAGAGAGTACTTCTTCCTTATCTTTCCTGTTAAATTTTAATGAGTCCAGGAAAGTCAACTTAGGTCTCTCTTCATTTTTGAAAGCTTGAAGAGGGGAGAGAATAATTCTTGATAAATTCACTGATTCGTGGATTTTACGAGCATGAACTAGTACATGCTCGTTGGTGTTTTCATATTTTGAGAGTCTAAAAACTCTGAAGAAGACTCTAGGGGGGTGTTTTTTCATCCAAGTTAGTCTCCTGAGGTCGGAAAAGTATAAAACACACCACAAAAGAACTCTCTTAGATTCTGAAGAAGTAAGGTGCACCTTTTTCGTACTTAGACAGGAAGGTCCGAAAAAGGTTAAATTACCACCTACCCAACGCCCCTTCAAAAGCAACATATAGCCTGAGTTTTACAAATGTGAAGGAAGGAAAGATCACTCAGAAATATCCATTTGGTTACGAGAAATGGGGATTACAACAGTAAAGCCGATGCTTTGTTCTTTAGGGTTTAACGAGCATGACAAAGACATAAAGTATGCTAGGAATCTTTTTCATTTTTAGGTCCAGAGCAAGAAAAAGAGAAAACTAAGCTCATACCAGGAACTCCTTTTCCGTAAATTTAGTCCCTCAGGTCCGGAAAAGCGATAAACCTATTCCTGAGAATACTCTTCTAAATTCCGAAGAAAAGAGAGTGTTCCTTTTTCAAATTATTCCACATGGTCCGAAAAAGTGATAACCTACCACCAATGTGGGTGCCCATTCACATATTCTTAATGAGCCAAAATGGACAAGTTTACTCAGAAATCAAGTCTATTTTGAGGAGTTAGACCTGGGCCTAAAGAAACTCCATAGGGCTGGGAAGCCTTATAAAAAGGGATTGCTTGTAAAAAGAGACCAAAATGAGGCTCAATTTTGCATGAAAAGTAGCTAAGAAGGCTCCCCTAAACCTATGACAAATGTGGCATGAGTACCAAAAGATGAAAAAGTGTTCTAAGCTAGGGAACTCATGGAAGGGAGGCTCTATCCACAGAAGAAAAATTATGTAAACGAGGAAAAAATGGTTAGACACCATAGTTCGTTGTCAAAGAAGTCATATTAGGGTTAAGAGAGGATCAGGTATAGATGCATAATGACATATGAAAGACTCAAATCCTACCCTATATGAGTGAATAACAACTTTTAAAAGACTTCGAACTTGCTGCATTAGGAAAAAAGGACATGGTATTAGTTCAATTATAAAAATAATTTTCAAACTATAGGTTAAAAACCTACAAATTGAAATTTTTCCTATATATAGTTCAAAAATAGAATTAAAACATACCATTTCATGTTTTTGCCCAATTTAACAATATTTTATCTCTGACTTGGATTGCTCAACACAAACAAACCAGTGGATGATTTCGAATTCCGCAAGTGTCAGGTTAGCTAGCTTTCTCCTTTCTTGCATTCCAATTGTTTTAATTTTCATTTCCATGCGAATTTTTCATGTTTTAGTCCTACCCTAGGGATGTTGCACAGTAAACGCGGGTAGGAAACTTATATAGTTGCGTACATGCATTGTACACGCACCCTGCCCAAAGGAAAATCGCGTGTGACACACGGCCTATCTAAAAGACAGTTGCGTGTACTGCGTAACATAGGAATTTTTTTAAAATGGCCAAAACTAAAAGAATTTGATACATTCTAATGTTTAACAATGGTCATATGGGAAGGTTCAACCATGGTTTTGGAATGGAGGGAACAAGAACATGAGGATATGGACCGCGAGGCCCTCTATGCTGCCCCCACTTTGCATGCATTACGACAATGCGGGTTACTAAAGTTCTTCTGCACATCTCCAATGCAGGCCAATGTCCGCTTGCTTGAAGATTTGATTAGCTATTGGGATCATGACCTTGGAACTTTTGATCTTCAAGGTGAGATCTTGGAGATAGCTTTGGAAGACATATACTTCATCACGAGGTTATCTCACAAGCGAATGCCCGTCAACCTCAAAGGTATTGGCAGGGGTGGTGACCCCATGAGTGTCCAAGATTATGTGGAAACCTATTGCACGCCTGGGAGTCAGAAAAAGGGATCATGCATCCCAAAAGTTCATATTGCCAGCTTCCCACTTCAAGTAGTGGTAATTACCATAGTACGGGTTGCAGGATCTTCATCATTACATCTTGCCACTCAGACACAAATGAGAGTGGCAGTGGAGTGTTTACAGGGGATTGTGTTTGATTGGTGCTTGGGTATAATCCCAATTATGAAAAATCAACTCTCTGGTTGTAAGAGAGCCTGCCGCAATAATTTTGGGTATTCAAGTATGTTAGTGCCATTCTTCTTTGAGAGAGTGCATGTTATCATCCCTATGGTACCATTTCCAAATTTCTATCCTCGCCAACCTCAGTTGAACAGGTGGGGATAAGTCTTCCTTCACCAAGGAGGTGAAGGATCAGTCCAGGGTGTATACGATGATGACTTCTATGCATGGTGGGGACGACAGTTACCAGCACTTGAGAAGTTTCCTTATATAGGTTTAGACTTTCGAGGATACAATGATCTCGTCCTTCCGCCAGGAGGAACGTGGGGAGAGCTAGGTATTTTGATTTTTATGTTTTTAATTTTTTATGAATTTTGTCATAAAATTATATACATATGTATAAGAGTTTTTTAATCCATTTTAATGTTCAAAATGCAGATGTTGGACCTATCCACCCTCATGGGAATCCCAAGATGTATGTATGGCCTGTACCAGGTGGAGACCAAGGTTTGATGAGGGTGCTCGAGGGAAATTTGTCCAGGTTGAGCCAAAGAGTTTCGACTAAATGGATTGAGAAGATTCCTGCTATCCTACAAGAATTTGTTGTAGGGATTCCACCTATCTGGATACGCCTCATAAGGAGGGTAGCCAGGGTCATTCTAGTTTATATAGAAGTTGAATAGGTTACTGCAGCTGAAGAAGCTGATGATGATGATGATGATGGTAATGTGGGTGATCGGGCAAGATCTATAGGAATTTTATGG
>LPNX010655333.1:4852-79206 GCA_001517045.1 Pseudotsuga menziesii | reverse complement strand
ATATTCCTATTTATTTACTTGTGTTCCCAATGTATATGTTATGTATATTTTACAAAATGTGTGTTAAGTTCCAATATAGAATATAGTTCGCATATGCATCAGCTAATGTATTTTCAGTACGTGGAATATGATTAAATGAAATATATTCAAAATTTAGTTCAAGTAATCTAACCTGCAAAAACTAACGTAACAAGCTAGGGTTTCATACCTGGTAAGCTCCATTGAGCTAGGAAACCACCATTTCAGAGTCAAGTCTGAATTCCAAATAGGTGATACCATTATTGGTAGCATGACCTAGACAAGCATCTCCAGAGGCAACTAGTTGTCATGAGGGTGAATAGATGACCCATGCAGCTGAAGCCAGGTTACAAGTATGACGACTAGCACCATTCGCAAAACCTATGAACCACTCAGCTGACATATGTAACAATCACCAGATGATATAAGAACACTAACTAGATAACTATTGTACATAAAATTACATACAAGAAAAATACAAGAAAAAGCACTAAGGCTAGGCATAGTACTTCTTCAATCTTCATCGAATAGGTTTAGATTCAAGGTAGGTTTGGATTCCATGTTCAACGATATATGGATCTATGCCTAGTATGGATGACCAGGCACATGCATCATGAAATTCCTTTAACAGGGAAATATATATGGAAACCTCTTTCAAGAAAGAGTTTGCATCAATATGCACAGTTTCGATGACGTCAGGGTTTGGAAAGATATTGGTAGAACGAACATCTTCCGCCAGTCTCATATTGAACTCCTAGTGTTCAATTCTACTCATCTCTAGAAGGAAGTAGGATCTATGGTGAATATATTCACATATCTTATCTTTCCCACTCATGGTTTCCAAAATGGCTTCATCTGAGGGCAAAACCATGTCTAAGCAGTCATCTAAATATAACGAGTTCTTTACCTAAGCAGGCAGATAAGCTTCTTTCGACTCCTCTGAGACTATAGAATGAGTCGAAATCAGATCAACAATGGTGTTAATGATAGCTTAGTAAGCCACTTCCACTGTCGATAAGGGCACCTGAGGTTCATAGCGGGTAGGAAGGACCGAAGGATCGGTTCTATCGACAATCGTTGTGATAGACTTACCCACACTCGTGGAACCTAGATAATTTATCAGGACTAGGATATCAAATGTGCCCATTAACGATGAATATATACCAGCCCCCAAGTTCTCTGTAGCAATCTTGACCTGATCAACCAATGGAACCGTGGAATCATTCATTTCCAAATGGACTCTTCAAGTGAAATTGAGTTGGTCAACAGTAACCAACTTTCCTTCATGTGGAAAAACCATTACTCGAAGAAAAGTCGAAGCAATTGTGCACATAGTGTAAGTCTAGATTCTCCCCAGAAGCAAGTTATAGTCCAATGGAGCATCAATCACCTCCACTTCAACAGATACTGCTTTCCTTCCAACTTAATCTCAAAATCCGGAAGGATACCATGCGGGAAGAAAGACCTCCCATCGAAAGCAGTAAGCAAGGTGTTTGATGGAACTAACTCTAGGGAACCCAAATCCTTCCAGCAAGAAAGAGACATGACACATGTGGAAGCACCCTCATCGAAAACTATACGTCCAATGGTTTTACCAACATGGATGACATCTACTGATAAGGCCACATGATATGGTAGGTGCATCTTGACATCTGATAAATTGAACTTTTCCATCGGACTCAAAGAATCCATGTTGCCAAAAGGGCATCCTGCTAAGCGGGACAATTCTGAAGCACTTCCAACGCGGAAATTGCACAATGGGTTTGGGCCAAATATTCCACTACATAGTATTTATAATCATCCCTAGATTTTGGGTTATGAAATGCCTTTTTAAATATACCTTTCGGTATTTTGGGCATTGGATCAGCAGGTTTTTCGATTGTGAGAAAATTAGAAGTTTCACCAACAGATTTACCCTTCTCAGGAGCCTCTGTCTCATAATTTGTATTTCTTGTCTGGAGCAAGGTACTGGATCGTACCATGTTGATATAATTTTGGTCAGGAGGAGCGCCAAAAGTGCCCCCAGCTACATTAGAAACAGAATCTATATTATGTCCTTGGCGAAAAGGGTCCTTCAGGACAGTCGATTGTTGGGTCTTAAGCAACTTATGAGCTTGTTCCATGAGAGGCAATTAATGAGTTAAGTGATCTCCCTGACACAAATTGCAAGGAAACTTCACTCGCTTCTTATCCTTATTTCACCCATCAGCAATGTTTGTGGGATCATGATTTTTTTGGTTTCCCTCACCTTTCTTCCCCTTCTTCTTTTTCCCACCGGGCTGCTGATTTCCCTTTTGGGAGGATTGAGCAAAACATTTGCATTTTTGGGTGAGGGGGCAGGCTTTTTTGCCTCTGTTATAGACTGCTTGACTGAAAAATCATGGATTTGCTTAGTAAAAGACTCTATAGCGGGAGAATTCACTGAACCAACCACACCATTGGCATGGGATCCAGTCTTGGTTTTCTCGACACTATGGGTGAACCGTGGTGCCTCTGGTATGATTTCATATAATATCCCAGACTGAGCATATATCAATTCCATCAGCTGGGCCCTGAGGATGGCCTCTTCTTTAGTGGTCACCCCCGAAGTGGATACATCCTTACATATATAAGGCAATAAATATTTAAGGAACCACTCTAATAGAAACTCGGGGGGGGGGTGGTAGATTTTATAAGCCTCTTCTGTCTTCACCACTCTTGGATATGATCCAAAATGTGAGTGGATTTGTCTTGCTTAAAATTAGACAAGAGGTTTGTGTCGGCATCATACTGGACAGGAAGCTAGAAGTGGTTCAAGAATACCTCCTCTAAGTCCCAAAAACTGTCAAACGCAGTAGAGGGTAATTCAATATACCACTTTGTTGCAACACCAGTCAAATTTCTTTAGAGCGGCCTCAACCAAACAGTGTCATCGTTTAGTGAGTTGGAAGAGCACCATAAATGAAAAGTGGTGATGTGGGCACCTGGATCTTCACTATTTTTTCCCTCAAACTTGGGAATGTCCGAAGGTAACTTGGTTGGAATAGGTGGCCATGTGGCACTATGTTTCACTGGGTCATTCATCAACTTATTCAAATCTGGCAAGTTCAAAGTTGCCAGGAATGGAAGTTTAGGCCTAACTAGAGCCTAAAAAATTTGAGTTTGGGAGGTAGAAGGACCTGCCCCCTTATTCTCAAATGTAAAAGTGGGGTTTCCCCCAGCTTCCGATTGTGAATTAGTTGGACTACTTTGAAACGGATTCCACCCATAAGCTAGTGGATTATTTGTGTGCAGTGCAGTATAAGTAGTTTGAGCCCCTCCAGCCGAAACTAGAGTCTGAAATACTGTAGTGGGTATCCCTCTGCTAAAAAGTGAGAAAGGAGAGCTCACAAACGAAGCTGAAACTGGAGTTTCAAAACCTTGACCATAATTGTTTGTATTTCCAAACTGCATACCCACATATGCAGGTGTAGGTCCTACATAAGGAGTGGACGGGGGGATGTGCCCCCCATTCCACAGGAATCCCTAAACAAATGAAGAGGATCCAATAGTACTGCTTTGAGCAGTATGCATAGAAGAGGGTGAAGAAAAAGGCACACAGGAGATCCCAGTGACAACCCCACTAGAATCACCTACTACATTCAAGGAAGTCAGTGGTTGAACCACCCGCCTATTTGGTGATAAAGGTGAAGTAGGTGCACTTGGTCTAGGAGTACCAATAGGGGGAGATGGCACTCCTCCAGCCAACATGGCTAAGGTGGGGGAGGATATACCCTTCGCAGATCTTGCCATAATGCTGCTCACGGGAACACCAATCACAAGTGAAGTGAATGGAAGAACTTGGACAATCATAGGATCGTTTAAGTTAGTAAGAGGGGGTTAAAGTTTCTCACAAAATCGTCATCCTTGAAGTCCTCAATATTTGTTGCGGTTGTATCAACCTGATTTGTCCTAAGTTCTGGTTCACCTGGAACTTAGCTTACCCCTACCGATTTGAAAGAACTGTCAGTATATAATCTCTTCCTTTGAGGGGGTGGTGGAGGATCCACTGTAGTAGCTGGATGAAGGTTTTGCAACTTTCTTGACCTTCTGAGAGGTTGGTCCTCCATGGTTAAAAAATGACTCTTCACACACCCTAAGGTCGACTAAATACAAACAAACCACATAGCACTCACTATAAAATCTCCTAGATCGAAACAAACAAGTGGATATAAGATGTGCCTTCCATAAGAAAGTTGATAGATGGTTACTTGGCGTCCCTGTAGATGTTCTTAGGCACAAGCAGAGGAATCACCCAACCACCCTCCCACACCTTCTACCGGGGCTACCTTCCAAGCTCATCCAAGGTAGACCAGAAATAGCCTTCCAGTATACCTGTGTATGAACCCTAGATGTCAAAGAGACTAAAGGATACCACAACTATACTGATAGTCTGGGGGCAAAGTCACAAGCCTAATTCGTATGCATGGGTAGGGTAACAAATCCCGACACCCTGTCAACATCGACATCGCACGAGGCCCAAGAGGTGGTATTGACAAAAGTCCTTAGATGCATAAAAATCTTGGTCTACACTCGAACAACGAATTGGAGGGTTATCTCCTCAGTCCAAGTCCTCACGTGGCCTTGTGCTTAACTCCCATTTGAGAGGATCTTCCTAGATACAATCAACATAGAAGAGGATTTACCTAGTGATTAGCCAACTATGTCTGAAAACAAATACTTGTGGAGAGTTAAAAATCCCTAATCCACAATTCTAGCCTAAGCTAGTTGGTGTAGGAGCCTAAAAAAGAAAACTTACTAATAATTTTTAAATTATATCATTCTTTTTAAAAGGTTGTTTTTACTCAAAGGAAAATGGCGTGAAACTCATGTGATTTTATAGACTCGATAAAAGAAAGCAAGAATGATGCATAAAAGTAAATTTTCAAAGCAAATTACAACTACTAAGCCAACTTTTTCTTTTCTTTTTGTGAATGCAAGTTAATGAACTTAAAACTAAGTATGAAAAACAACAAGACTTTTTAAGAATTTTTGAAATTTTCTTTGAAAAATAACGAAAAGAAATCCTACATGCAACCTAATGCAAAATATTTTTGTCTTTTCTTTTCAAATAACTTCAAAAACTACAATGCACATAAATGAAAACTTGAGCAAATTTGACTAATCTAAGCATACAGCAATGAAATGAGGCAAAAGGATCCCAAAGTGGCCTACTTCAACCAAGAGGAAGAAGACTGGAACAAACCCTGACTTGGAGAAACTAACAAACTTAAAATTTTATTAGATCCACAAAGAAAAGAGTGACAAACTGAGACTACATGAAGCACTACATAGTATAAAGCATTCAAGGACTTGATCACTAACCTAGAACACAAGCACTCAGACTTACAAACCAAGCAGGAGGACCACCTACACTCACTAATGCAAGAAAATAAAACACAAAAGCTCAAGGACTTGATGAAATCAAGCATATGATGTGACATACAGACCTCATACTCATAGATTCATGTCATAAACAGAGCCTCACAAGCAATCAAAAATCCAAAAAGCAGGGACAAGAAAACCCTAATAGACCAAAAGACTGCTACAGGAAACACGCAACTTTCTATACAGACAACCCATGTACGACACATGACTGTCTAAGAAGAAACCCACGTGTACACAATGAAACACGCGACTGTCTAGGAAGACAACCCGCGTGTGCTGCTAAAAAAATTTCAAAGAAAAAAGACTAGCAACAAGGATCTGAACAAGCCAAACTATAAATCAAAGTCCAAAAACATACTGAACACACCCAGAATCAAAAAGAATCAAAGGATGGTAAGGGGACCTAAAGAATGGACACACAACAGGTTGGACTCCCCAGCAGAGTCGTTGATTCTATTGTTCAGGACAATGCACCCTTGTAACCTAGGGTCTTTGGGGTTACCAACTTACTAAGACACTTGCAGACAATCAGCTTATCTAGAAAATGAAATAGGAATAGGAAGAAGGCTTGACTTACCTGGTTTATGACGGTTGATCCAAGCTTGGTCTTCTCCTCTTTCAGTCTCCTTTAAAGCTTCCAGGTCTCTCCCAATTCACTTGTGAAATACAAATTCTTCCAACAATATCTCATATATATATTAATGGTTAGTGAAATGCATATATATTCATAATAACATAATCGAAATCATTCATAATCCATCATACATGAGAAAGCAACAATACAAAGATTGGAAGAAGAACTTTCTTTATTCATAAACAGAGAATGGTGAGATTACAACCTAGATTCTGAAACAAGGACTCCTCTGCAAACCGAGGAAATTGAGTTTTTCTGCTCCAAGAGGTCTTATGCATACCACTAGCATAAATTTTATCTTCTAAGAATCATTGATTAGCCCCATCCCATGCCCTCAATTTATACATGGGAAAATATAGAAGTTTCAAAGGTTAGGATGGTTGAGACAGTTGAGATAGTTATTGATTAATGCTTAACTGATCTTGACTAATTGTGATTTATTATTTTTACCATTGGATTAAGGTACACATGAGTATGTATATAGGAAAGGCATGTGTAACACGCTCCTTGCTCAAAGGAAACTCGCTTGTTCAATGTACACGTGGGTTGCAATGTAAATAGTCGTGTATGACACGCGGGTTGCAATGCAAATAGTCGCGTGTGCAACCCTAATCTCCAAATGAAAATGTATGAATCTAGTCAGGAGATTATGTATTATCAATCATGCACATCTATAGTGTTTTGGATTACTTCAATTCTAATTGTCTTTTTGTATCCCAACATATTGGATGTCAGTACTCGGATGGAGAAGTGCCATTTTGATTGATAATAGTAAGGATATATTACTGAGTTTGCAGTAGAGACCATAACCTCATATAGTGAGGCTGAGAGAATTTTTTTCCAAGGACCGCAAAGAAGGTATATGTTATCCATCAAGATGTGGATAAAGATGCTAGTTTATGAGAAGGACATCTTGCAATTGAGTAGTTGAGCCGCATATCTGGAGGAGGGGATATGTCGTGGATGACCTACCGAGAAAATGGGAAATGGTGAGTTGAGATGTTCCTAGGGAGTACAGAACCTGAACTAGAAGCTGGAGTCCTAAGGAGTAGAAGGAGATTCGGATCGGGGAAAAGAAGAAAGACAAAGGAAGGTCGACGAGCTCCTAGTCTATTTGAGAAAAGTGAACATGAACTTCAGTCGCAGCTGGAAGAAAGGTCTTGCAATTAAGAGGAAGAGTATCAGCCGATATCTGAAGCAGAAGAGTCCAAAGAGTCTATGGAGACACCAAGATCAGGGTGTGACTACATCACACTAGGAGTATCTCCAGAGGTAAGGTCTAGAGCCTCATCTCCTGAAAGAATTGTTAATATTGATAGTGCTAGTATTGTGACTAGAGAGCAAGAGAGTACACCTCCATTAAATTCTTCAACAGACAACCCCAACACCAACTCAATATCCAGGGTGGATATTCGGTTACCCACATTTAATGGCAATGGAGGAGAGGATCCATAGAAACATTGGTTCCTCTCTGAAGCTGTTTGGATGCTTCGCCTAGTTCACAATGCATAACCTGAGGAAAGAGAGAATGATCACGACTATGAAGTTTTTGTGCAGCACCGATAGGAACCCCATAGAAGACTCTTGAGGAAATACGAGTCACAATTATCTCTGAGTTCAGAAAACCTAAATTTGAGTTGTAGTGCATCACTGAGATCAAGGAGATAAAACAAGCTTTGGCAGAATCCATATGGGACTTTGACCAGCGGTTTAAAACATTGATGGCCAAATTAAGTTTCCATATGTCAAATTTGCAGCATAAAGAGTGGTTTATTGTTTCTCTATTACCACACATTTGAGTCTCATTAATGCAATAAAATATCGAGTCACAGACAGAAGCACTCGAGTTGGAAATGAAGCTGGAAGCTTCGCCAATCAACGATTGTGTCACAGGAATGGTGCAGATTCAGTCACAGCTAGCTAATATGATGATACAGCTCCAGGATATTAAGAAGGTAAAGGAATCCCAAGAAGACTTATGGTGTACAAAATGCAGAATAGATGGACACACCAAGGATAATTGTCCAACCTACATGAACTATATCGCATCGGGTGCACCAAACCCATTTAGTGTCCATGGACTACTCTTGTACTACATATCCTAGGAGGACATTGTGAGGAGGAGTTTCTATACTTGCAAAAGGTTGTAAGTACCCCATCAAACCTCTTCTGTAAATTTTGTAATTTAGTAGGGCATGAAGAGAAAGATTGTAGAGCATACCAGCTCTTGAAGGAAAAGATGGTGGACACCTGCTTGATGAAGAATTATGGGAAGGCTCATGTTGAACCGGCATAAGCATCGTATCAACCTACACAGTTTCCACCCAATTAGTATTAGAACCAGTATCATCCTCAATATGTACCACAACAACCATATGTGCAACAGAATAACTATTATCCATACTACCAGCAGAACCAGTACCCCCTGCAGCAAGCACACCCACAGGGAAGGGGTGGTGGAAACTTCAAAAACCAAGGAGGAGGAGTATTTGGTAGAGGAAAGGGTCAGGTTACATGCTATAAATGTGGAAAACCAAGTCACTATGCCAAATATTGTCAATATCCTACAAAGACATGTTCATATTATAAAGGACATGACCATAATGTAGAGCAGTGTTCTCAATTGATTGCAAATTGGCAGGATAGGACCATCGCAGGCCCTAACCCTGTGCAAAACCCAAACCTGAATCCTAACTTGAATTTCCATATAATTGTTGTTGAGCTAATAGAGCCAATCATTGATGTTGTAACACGAGGAGGTGTTGCTACTAGAGCTGATCAGGATGTACTGCAAGAACAACTGCAACCACAGGTGCGACTCGCAGCGTAGAAGAAAGTTTCATTCGACGTCCAAAAATAGAAGCAAGTATTCTTGGATGTATGACCAGAGTTTGCAGACCCAAAGCAACCATTTTCCTCAATATAAGTAAGGGATATGCCTGAACAATTCCAACAGCTATTCCAGAAACCAATCCCGAAAAAGGTTAGTAAGCTCAAGTCATTTCTGTCAAGTTGCTTAGCGCTAATCCAAGATAAATATGTTGTCACAGAGCTATAAGGACTGATAGAAGAAACCCCAGAAGAGTCTCAAACTCAAAAGAAGGTTAACCATGTCAAAAATAAGTTCAAAACTGGGCACGAGTTAAGAATGATTACACAAATAGGTGACTACAACATGGATTACACTACTTTAGGCCTCGTCTTAGACGTCAATATTTTGACATGAAAAACTTGGGAGAGTATGGGAAATCCGCGCTTGGACTGGTCTCCCATCCAATTGTGAATTGTAAATCTGGAAAAGGTCTTACAAATTTGTAGGTTGATTCAAGTCCTTTTTGACATGAGGGTTTGCGCACATTTGCAGACTTTGAAGTCATTAACATCATCGATGGCATGAAACCATATCATGCACTTCTGGGGATAGATTGGGCCATAGATAATCATACCATTATCAATTTCAAGAAAAGGATACTCTCATTCGTGGATGATGAGATGAGGGTAGTGTCACCCATTGATCCATTAGAGGGACAAAGATATGTTGAGCCTGTCAACAACGAGGGACAGGGTGACTATCTCGACCATATCTACAATTTCACTACTTTGCAAGAAGACTACATCAATCCGACAGTAGATGGAAACCTAAGTTGGAAGAGTGCTATCTCATGCACATATGACTTGGGAGAGGCCTTGGATAACTAGAAAAAACAGCTGCATGTGAGGTCTCTATGAGAAGATGCACCCAAATTACAAGGTATGTGCAACAAGTGGAGAATGAGCTAAGAGAGATACCCACCTATGCAGGGTCGCCTAACCTGCCGACCTTCTTAAGTGAGTTTGAAGGACTTGTCATAGAGTCACGGCGCTTGTCTACATTATACCATGTACTAAAAGCCACACCCCCTAGATGGTGGGGTACACACAAGCAATCCATATCATAATGGACACAGTGCAGAAGATTGATGGAAGCCAAATTTGGTGAAGAAGTCACCACTGTGAGTCACAAGTACACAGGGTTGTCGAACCTTATCGAGCGCATAAATTAGTGTCGCACCGCATTTGTAGACTACCCATAATAGGAATGGGTCCATCATTTCATTCATACATTGTAAATGACACCCCGAAGCTGGTACACATCTACGGAGTTGTGACAAGGAACCCAAGAGTGGGAGAGGATTGTTAAGCAGTTTGTGCACACATTTGAATTTGTTGATCAGAAACCTACAGTTGATGTTGTGCTCCAGACGATAAAGGAGAAGATATTCGTTGAAATCCCTTTTGAAGAGGTCGACTCTCACCAGTGCAATGCGACCATTCTGCAATGGATGGATTGTTGTAATCTAGCAGGAGACCCATATGATGATCCAACTAACATAAACATATCGGAATCAGAGGGCACGTGCGTAGTAGAAGGAAGTGGTATTTCAAGCGACTAGTTCCTCAAGGCGTTGAAAATCAAGAAAGTAAACATTGGGTCGCTAGAGAACCAAAGTTCACCAATATAGGATATTATTGGGATGAAGAAACAATCGCAAAGATCACAGACTTATTGCATGAGTACCAGGACCTATTTCCTACCAATTTCTCAGATATGAAGGGAATAGTCGGCAATGTGGGAGAGATGAAAATACCCCTGAAACCAGATGCTAAGACAGTTAAACAACGACCTTATAGGTTGAATACAAGATATAAAGAGAACGTAAAAGTTGAATTGAATCGTGTGCTCGATGCAAGAATCATTGAACCTGTCGAGGAATCAGAGTTGATCAGCCCTATAGTGATCCAGGATAAGAAAACCACAGGCGAAGTCAGGATCTACGTCGACCTAAAGAAGCTTAATGATGCATGCCTCCAAAATCCATTCCCAACACCATTTATAGATAAAGTACTAGAAAGCGCGTCAGAGGACAAGAGATATATTCCTTTACTGATGTCTTCTATGGCTATCATCAAGTCAGAATCACGAAGGAGGATCACCATAAAATGACTTTCGTCACATAATGGGGATGCTACTAGTATATGGTAATTCCCTTTGGACTCAAGAATGCACCTTCTATTTTTTATATAATAGTTGTTTCTGCTTTTAAATATTTCATTCATAAATTTCTTGAGGTATACTTTGATGAGTGGACTGTGTTTGGTATAGTAAGAGACCATATTGAAATTTTGTGCATGATGTTGGGCTTTTGTCGTCAGTATCAGGTCGTGCTCAATTCTAGGAAATGTATTTTTTGTGCACCATTTGGTGTGTTGTTGGGTCACGTCGTCTGTCACAGCGGTATTTTGGTCGACCCAACAAAATTTGTGATTATCCTTGACTTACCAACACCCACATCAGTCACGCAACTCAGATCAGTGCTAGGACACACAGGCTACTATAGGAAATTCATCAGAGGATATGCAGAGATAACTGCACCCATGGAGAAGTTGTTGAAGAAAGATGCAAAGTTTCAATGGATGGAACCTTGCCAGGAAAGCTTGGATAAATTAAAGAACAAGATGGCCATTGAGCCAATACTGGTATTCCTGGACTGGAAGACAGAGTTCCATGTTCATGTCGACGCGTCATTTGTCACCCTCAGCATAGTCTTGACACAACCAGGAGAGGGTGCGCTTGACCACCCCATTGCTTTTTCTAGTAGAAAATTGTCAACGATAGAGAAAATTTACACCACGACAGAGAGAGAAGGCCTCGCTATGGTCTATGCGCTTCAGAAATTCTAACACTACTTGTTGGGTGGACATTTCAAAATGTACACTGGTCATTCAACATTGAAGTACTTGGTCAAGAAGCCAGTGTTGGGGGGGAAGATCTGTCAATGGCTCCTCATGTTTTAAGAGTTTGACTTTGAGGTCATAGTTAAACCTGTTCAGCTGAATGTCAGGCCAGACCACCTCTCACGAATAGAAAGTGGTGAAGAACCAACTAGTCTAGAGGATAACTTGCCCGACGTGCAACTATTTGCGATCCACATGATGGATGATCAGAATTCAAAGTTTAACACTATCATCCATAAGCTCAGCACAAGTTATGTTCCTGAAGCATTATCCACTAACCAAAAGAAACATTTGGTTGTTAGAGTTGTTGATTATACGTTGATTGTGGGACATCTGTACAAGCTGGGCGCAGATGAGATACTATGTCGATGTGTTTCTTACCATGAGTGATAGTGGGTAATGAGTGAAGCACATGCCAGTGTCATAGGCGGACACTACGCTGGAACGGCAATCGTGTGTAAGATACTACAAGCAGGACTATGGTGGCTAACCATACATATGGATACTAAGATCTTATGTCGGCGCTATGATATCTTCCAAAGAATAGGAAAATCGTCGCATCGCAACGAGATGTCGCTTGCACCGCAGATAACACTTCAAGCATTCGACAAGTGGGTCGTTGATTTTGTTGGACCAATCAGTCCACCAGGAAAGAGGACTAGCCCGCGCTACATTATCACTGTGACAGAATATTTAACCAGATGGGAAAAATTCACGCCTATTAAATATTACACCGCTGCGACTGCGGTGAAGTTTTTGTTTGAAAATGTGGTGATTAAATTTGGTTGTCCAAAAATTCTACTTAGCGACCAAGGTATGCATTTTTTTAACAAAATGATTGCTGAGCTTACCACAAAGTTCCATATCCGGCACACAAAGACAACACCCTATCATCCTGAGGTGAATGGAACGGTTGAAGCCTTCAACAAGATTTTGGAGAATGCCTTAACTAAAGTGTGCAAGTGCGTCGGGATGACTGGGATCAGAAAGTGTTCGTTATGCTATGGGTGTAATGCACAATTTGCAAACGATTAACAGGTCACACCCCATTCAAACTGGTGTATGGCCAGGAAGTTGTTGTGCCAATGGAGTACATTGCGTAGACTCTAAGGATTGTTGCACTAACAGAGATGACCGACGGAGATGTTGTTGAGAAAAGGTTGTCGTAACTTGTTCAGATGGAAGTGGAACACTTCGTCACAGGATTCCATCAGACTGTTGAGAAGTAGAGACAGAAAGCATGGAATGATCGCCATATCCGAGATAATCCATTCGAAGTCAGATGACTTGTGTTGTTGTATGAGAGAAAATTCTTCAAACATCCAGGAAAGTTAAAAATGCATTGGCTAGGGCCATATACGATCACGCATAT
This sequence comes from Pseudotsuga menziesii, assembly GCA_001517045.1. Taxonomy (NCBI): domain Eukaryota; kingdom Viridiplantae; phylum Streptophyta; class Pinopsida; order Pinales; family Pinaceae; genus Pseudotsuga; species Pseudotsuga menziesii. Next base: position 66,001 of record LPNX010655333.1, on the reverse strand, counting down.
CACTGACGCAGGTGCAGTAAAACTGTAGAAACTATATGGAACATACGTCGCGGGTATGGTGAACGGCAGTCGCCTGAAACCTTACTATGAAGGCTGTAGCATCCCTAGCTAAGATTGCGCCGTGCGAACAACAACAAAAAAAATATGCAAGAGAATACAAGGAAACTGTTATGTCACGCGTCTGAGATAGAACAAGGCAAAGTGCAAAAAAAAGCGAGAATTGTCATGTAACCATACCCCATTATCATGTGTAATTAAAAATTTCATCGAGAACCTTTATTGTTCATCGAAACATAGGGCATGGTCACAAACCACTTCTCGACATTTCCAACACAGTCTCTCTCCCTCCCATATTCCATTGATCAATTCGACAATCTGTAAGGATAGATCTCATAGGATATCAGATGGCAAAGAGAAAACGCAACAAAAATCAATGATCCCAAATGGTTCCGCAGGCTGGAACGAAATCGATGGCATAGAAATCACCTGCAAAAATAAACGATGCAGAAAGCTCGAGTTGCAGGATCGGATTTTATGAAAATTACAATCTCACTTCCCACAACCCGCATCGGGAATGGATCAACGGTGGACAATCATCCCGCGAAGATCAACGATGCGGAAACCTGAACTTGCGGGGTTAGGAATTGTGGAAATCGCGACACCAAGATCCCGCATCCTGTATCTCGCAAATTGAGGAAGAGAAAATTACAGAAACCACGATCTGCGAACCATCATTCTGCATCCCGCAGACTACGTAAATGGTCGTAGACTGCGTAAATGGAGATTTCTAGCAGGAAACCCAACTTTTTCACTGAAGTTTTGGATCGATCTGATCATTCAGGCCATTACCGATCTGGCCATTTGAACCTGTAACTTAGTTCGAAATGCATTGATGGAAAACATACATAGATGCATATAATTGCAGTTATTCAAAGGAACAATGCATCAATTCAACACAGCAACATGTTCATCACATTCCATCAAGAAATTTACAATACAAGAAATACAATTGCAGAGAATAACATAGACAAGACCACTTATATTGAACTCAACTTGTCCCGCAACCAGCTATGTCACTGCAATGTTCCACCCAACCATAGGCCAATGCGCTCGTCAATCTCTCAGCGACACCGCCACCCCTGAGCTAGGCATGATTTCCTCAAGGAATAAGGGAACACTAGCAGACTTGTACATAGCCAAGGTGCAATAACACTCAGCCAAGCCAACACAGTTGGGTTTATCAAGATGCAAGGTAAAACATTCCAACAGTTGGGTTTCACAGGCCACTCAGCCAAGCCATCTCACAGTTGGGTATCACATACTAAACACTGTCAAGCCAATATTCACCTTTAAGGACCTGTCAAGCCAACAGATGAATTTATCAGAATGTACACAATCATGCCATCTCAGTACTGGGTTTATCAGGCTACCTATCCAAGCCAGTATTCACAATTGGGTTTATTAGACTGTCCAGCCAAAGGTTACTCACAAGTTCAAACACAACAAGACATAGCCAAGCCAACAAATGGGTTTATCAGGCTACCAACCAAGCCATCTTTCCCGTTGGGTTTATCAGGCTTTCAAGGAAATGGGCAGGAAGAACTACTAAGCTAGTGATCTCATCTACAGAGCTAAGAATGCCTTCACAAGAACTATCTAGCATGGCTTCCCAACTGCCTACACACCCAACATAAGGAAGTGTCCCCTTCTCTGCTCCATAGTCCCTCGGGCTACACCTTCCCTTCCAGTGCTCTTCAAGATGTGCCTAGCAGGTTTACCAGCCACTCTTATCTTATTGTGATGTTCCACATTAGGTTTATTAAGCACGTTCTACATCTCTCCCATTCCTAAGTCTTGTACATAGCTCAGACCCAAACCAGGGTGCACAACATAACAACAACAGGGAGACTCCACAACACCGTCTTTACTCTGGAACACGAGTAACAGGGTCTCATACACTCTGTAGTTTAAGACAACGCTGCAACACAACAATCACAGTATTTCCAAGGGAAAACACTCGTCGAATGCGAAGGATACACATAGAAAGAGCTATGTCGCTACCACAATGTCACAAAACACTCACAGAACGTGAAGGATACACACAGGAAGAGCTACGCTGCTACCACAATGTCACTCTCTTGGGAAACGAAGATGGTGGTGAATAATTAATGAACCAAAACGTCCTGCAGCTCTCAAAATGTGAGAGTAAATCCCAAAACATGAACGCATGGGTCAAAACTGGCATACGGTTCTAGTGTTTTCTTGTCCATGCAAGTAAAACACGACATTCCAAAACTGGGTGCTCTACCCAATTCGAATTTTTTGATACTCTTCCCCTTCTAAGCAATAACTACCTCAACCACCTTCTGGTAGAATAAATGGTTGGGTAGAGAAGATAAGAAAGAGGGTAGTTGACAGTTCTTATGGGTTCTCCCCATGACACATGGATTTTCCCCAAAGTGGCTTAAGGTTAACATTCCCACCCCCTTATCCTTAGGAAAATCATGCCCCCATATCATTATTCATTGCATTGACATAGTTGGTTGTGGGTTTTTCATTAATTTTCATATTTACATTATGTTTACAAATGTGCTTGACTTAGCACAGAAACCATAGGCATCAATCTTGATCACCTATATACCAAACATTAATCAATGACAGGGGCTTGGCCTTGATCTCCTTGTCATGATTTGATATAATATTTACATCATATACATTAATGCAACGAGGTCAAAACCGGGGTGTTACATTCCCCTCCCCCTTCAATAGTACTGTCCTCGGTGCTTACAAAATTGAACAAAATGCTACACTGGCATCACCTCAATGCTCTGCGGATTTGAACAAAAAAGGATGTGCCAATCGCATGGCATCCTCCAACTCCCATGTAGCCTCTTCAGGACTATAGTGCTCCCACTGCACCTTTACCTGTCCTATGGCTCAGTTCCAAAGCATGGTTACCTTCTTGTCGAGGATGCACATTGGCTCGATTTGGAACTCTTCCTCGGGTTCCACTTGAATCACATCCCAATTTATCATATGGTTAGGGTCATGTATATATTTCTTAAGAAAAGAAACATGAAAAACATTATGAGCCCTAGTGCTAGCAGGCAATGCAATTCTATATGCAACTGGCCCTATTCTTTCAAGCACTTCGAACGGCCCACAGTATCTGGGTGAGAGCTTGACACAACTCCCAGTATTCAAGGAACTCTTCTTTTCCCTCACTCTAAGGTAAACATGACCCCCAATGTTGAACTCTTTGTTCACCCTATGCTTATCAGCATAGCTTTTCTGTCTATCCTGGGTTGCCTTCATATTCTGCCTGATCTTTACAACCTCCTGCTCCATATCCTTGAGCAATTTTGGACCAATCACAACTTTGTTCACTATATTATCCCAAGTCACTGGTGTTCTACACCTCCTACCATACAAAGCTTCATATGGACTCATCCCCAAGGATGCTTGCTATCCATTGTTATAAGAAAACTCTGTGAGGTGTAAATAATCTTCCCACTTGGTTGGTTTGTCCATCACGTACATGATAAGCATGTCTTCAAGCACTTGATTTACCCTCTCTGTCTGCCCATCAGTCTGAGGATGGTAGGGAGTGTTGAAGTTCATCGTTGTACCCAAATCCGCAAACAACCCCTTCCAAAAATTGGAAGTGAACTTGACATCTCTGTCAAAGACTATTGCCTTTGGAAATCCATGCAATTTGAAAATCTCCTTCATGAAGATCTTTGCAATGTCATCAGTCTTATACGTAAACTTAACTAATATAAAATGTGTTTCCTTTGTCAACTTGTCCACCACAACCATGATGGAATCATGCTGCCTCCAAGTCATTGGCAATCCTGTAATGAAATCCATGGAAATAACTTCCCATTTTCATTCGGGAACTGGAAAAGGCTACAACAAACCTGCTGGGCGTTGATGCTCAACCTTCACTTGATGGCATTTCATGCACCTGGAAATGTATACAGCCATTTCCTTTTTCATTCCTGGCCAAAAGTACTACTTTCTAGCTGTAGCAATTGTATTTTGATATCCTGGGTGACCAGAATATGGATCTTGATGGATCTCGTCCATAACAACTCTCCTCAAATCTGCTGCATTTGGAATGTAAATTCAGTCGTTGTAAGTAAGAAGTCCATCTTCTTCTGACTTATATCCCTCGTACCTCTTTTCAAGGCTTTGCTGCTGCAATTTGTCCTTAACATGTACATACAATTCATCTTCAGCAACATGATTAACAATCTACTGCCTCAACTCCGATTGGAAAACACTGACGGATGCCACATGCATTTCCTGCACCTTCTTGTTGAGCGCATCAGCTACCTTACTCTCTTTTCCCTTTATGTGCTTGATCTCAAAATCAAACTCACATAAAAACTCCAGCCATCTAGCTTTCCAAGCATTCAGAGTAGGCTGATCAAACAAATACTTCAGACCACAATGGTATGTCCTTAGCTCAAATATTATGCCCATCAAGTAATGCCTCCACATCTTGAGAGCATGTACTATGGCTGCAAGTTCAAGATCATGAGTAGCATAGTTCTTCTCATGTTCCTTCAACTTCCTGGACTCATAACATATCACATGCTTGTCTTGCATAAGGAATCCTCCAATCCCTTGGCCACATGCATCACTACACACCACAAAATCTTTCGTTGGGTCTGCAACTTTCAAAACCGGTGCACTTGTGAGAATATTCTTCAACCACTGGAAGCTTTCTTCACACCTCACTGTCCATTCAAACTTTATGCCCTTCTTTTGCAAAGAAGTAATGGCATGTGCAACCTTGGAGAATCCTTCAATGAATCTCCTGTAGTATCCTACAAGTCCCATAAAATATCTCACATCTGTCACATTTCTTGGAGTAGGCCAATTCATAATGGATTCAATCTTGTCAGGGTCCACAGATATACCCTCTTCTGAGATAATGTGGCCCAAGTACTGAATTCTATCTCTATAGAAGTCACACTTGCTCAACTTTGCATACAACCGATGCTCCCTAAGCAAATGTAATGTGAATCTCAAATGCTCTTCATGTTCTTCCTCATTCTTAGAATAAACAAGAATGTCATCAAGGAAAACAAGAACAAACTTGTCCAAATACCTACTAAAGACACTATTCATAAGGCACATAAATGTAGCTGGTGCATTTGTGAGACCAAATGGTACCACTAAAAACTCATAATGTCCATACCTTGTTCTAAAGGTTGTCTTATGAATGTCTTCGTCCTTTATTCTCACCTGATGGTAACCTGACCTCAAGTCAATCTTGGAAAATACCTTTGCTCCTCTCATTTGATCAAAGAGGTCATCAATCCTAGGCAAATGATACTTGTTCTTTACTGTGACTTTGTTCAACTGTCTATAATCAATACATAATATGAGTGTACCATCTTTCTTCTTTACAAACAGAACTGATGCTCCCCAAGGGGACACACTTGGCCTGATATACTTTTTCTCCAATAGCTCTTGCAGCTACATCTTCAACTCTAACATTTCTGGTGTACTCATTCTGTAGGGTGTCTTGGACACTGGTGCTACTCCTAGCACAAGTTCAATTGTGAAATTGATGCCCATCCTTGGAGGAATCCCTGGAATCTCATTAGGAAAAACATCCCTGAATTCCTACAATACATGGAATTCCTCCAACCTAAGAGTTCCATTCTCTGTTGCCTCCAAAATATGAGTTGCATACAACTGAAAACCTTTCCTACATAACTTCTTCAACTACATTGCTGAAATCTGCCTCACAGAAATCACCTTTGGAATGCCTCTTACCACTCTCGGGTTCCCTTCTTCGTCCATGCATTCAAAAGTCTTATGGTAACAGTCCATCTTTACCCTGTGAGCTTCTATCCAATCCATTCCAATGAGAACATCATACGAACCCAGGGGTAGAACATTCATATCTACACAAGTGACCAATCCATTCATCACTAATGGACACTTCTCTACCACTTCACTAACCTTTCTCTTAGTTCTAGTGGCTAGCTGAACTAACCACGATTTGCTATGCCTCGCTTTCTTGAAAGCACAAATCTCCACTACTCTAGGAGCAATTTAACTATGGGTAGAACCAGGTTCAATCAAAATAGAAACAGATTGCTTAGAAATCTTACCTGCAACTTCAACCACAATTGACTAATGATGTGCCTGGCAGTCCTCCAGCGCTGCGTAAATCCTAGGGATGGCCCTTCCTATTTGACCCACTGTTTCTGCCTCTTGAAGGTTGTAAGGCTACCTTGCACTCTCATTCTCGAGTGGGAAATTCCTATGCATGTGGGGTCCTCCACATCTCCAACATTGGAGTGGTTCTCTGATCTACTATGGATCTCTTGGATTTTCTCCCACCACTCTAGCTGGCTTCTTTTCAGCTTGGGATGGCTGCTTCTGCTCATTTCTGAAGTTAAAAGATTTAAAACCTTTCTTCCTTTGGTCGGACTTCTCATTATTCTTGTCCTTCCAAGTCTTATGATAGTCAGGTTTTCCTATTCTTTGCTCATAGCAATACTTAGCTTTCCTTATTGTTTCTTCCAGAGTTATAGGCTCATAAAACTCAATTCTATCTTCGTAATACTAAGGCAATCCACTCAAGAAATGATGGATTTTCACCTTCTCATCCTTGATATACTTGACATATCCCAACAGTTCTAGGAACCTGTTCGCATACTCTTCCATGGTCTGCTGACCCAATCTCATCTCATGGAATTCTTTAATCTTGTCATCGTAGTACCTGTCAGAGAGGTATTTCTGCTTGAAGTACTTTTGGAACTGTTTCCATGCAATTTTCCTTTCCTTAATCTTCTTCACTTGACTGCAGTGCTCCCACCATATGGATGCCATACCATTCAAATTGTAGATGCATACTCTAGCCTTCGTATTTCTTGAATAGTCCTGGACTTGGAAATACTTCCTCATCCCAAGAAGCCAAGCCTCATCTTCTTGACCATTCTTTGTCTCACCATTGAAGGTAGGCGGCCTTTCCTTCTTAAACTCATCTCGTGAGTTGTTCCTGTAACGTCTCCTTCTCTTTTCCCCGTGAGACGAAGAGCTAGAATCCTCAGTGGATCCTTTGGATTCAGATGACTCACTAGGATACCTCTTCCTTCTTCTGGTACTACTCTTACTACCTTCTGGATTTGCTAGACGTCGTCTCGACCTCATCCGTCGATGGATGTCTGTCAAAATTTGCAACATGGCAGCATTCAACTGGTGCTGCTCTTCCTGAGCTTTAATCAGGATTCTCATGGTGGCTATAATCTCCGGTGGGGTCTCTTTAAATCTCCTTCCATTAGATTCTATATCATCATTTCCGTCTCGGATGTTTTCCCCCATAGCGTCTTGCGCATGCTTGTAGGAATCTTGTGCCTCATATCTGTCATAGGTTCTCATGGCTGAGCCAACAACCCACTTTTCCAAAATGTACTATGACTCTACAAAATGTGTTTTCAACACCATTTGTTAGATACACCGTAATTCAAAATCAAAACCATTTTACTTACTATCACCTGGCCTATCTGGGCCCAATGTTGTAACCGACAGCTTTGTGAACTAATTTCTAGGCCTATCCAGGCCCAATGCTGCAACCCACAACTCTGATTCCACAATGTAGTGTACTACAAGTTGGTATCAGAGGGTACTCTTGACTGCTTTCCGGCCCATCCAAGGCTAATGCTGCAACCCGCAGCTCTGATACCACAATGTCATGTACCCATACCCCATTATCATGCGGAATTAAAAATTTCATCGAGAACCCTTACTATTCATCGAAACACAGGGCATGGTCACAAACCACTTCTCTACATTTCCAACACTGTCATGCTCTCTCCCATCTTCCATTGATCGGTTCGACGATCTGCAAGGAAAGATCTCAGAGGAGATCGAACGACGGAGAGAAAACGCGACAGAAATCAATGATCCCAAATGGTTCCGTAGGTTGGAACCAAATCAATGGTTCAGAAACCACCCACAAAAATCAAAGGTGCGGAAAGCTCGAGTTATAGGATTGAAATTTTTGAAAATTGCAATCTCACTTCCCATAACCTGCATCCCACATCAGGAACGGATCAACGGCGGACAATCATCCCGCGAAGATCGACAGTGCGGAAAGCTAAACTTGTGGGGTTGGGGATTGTGGAAATCACGACACCATGATCCTGCATCCCACAAATTGCAGAAAGGAAGTTGTGGAAGGAAAAATTATGGAAACCACGATTTGCAAACCGTCATTCCGCATCCCGGATCCTAGAGACTGCGTAAATGGAGATTTCTAGCAGGAAACACAACTTTTTCACTGAAGTTTTGGATTGATTTGATCATTCAAGCCATTACCAATATTTCCATTCGACCCTACAACTTAGTTCAAAATGCATTAATGGAAAACATACACAGATGCCTATAATTGCAGTTATTCAAAGGAACAATGCATCAATTCAACACAGCAACATGTTCATCACATTCCATCAAGCAATTTACAATACAAGAAATACAATTGTAGAGAATAACATAGACAATAACACTTATCTTGAACAGACCTTGTCCCACAACCAGCTATGTCACTGCAATGTTCCACCCAACCATAGGCCAATGCACTCATCAATCTCTCAACGACACCGCCACCCCTAAACTAGGAATGATCTCCTCAAGGAATAAGAGAACACTAGCAGACTCATACATATCCAAGGTGCAATAACACTCAGCCAAGCCAACACAGTTGGGTTTATCAGGCTGCAGGGTAAAACATTCCAACATATGGGTTTCACAGGCCACTCGGCCAAGCCATCTCACAGTTGGGTATCACAGACTGAACACATTCAAGCCAATATTCACCTTTAAGGACCCATCAAGCCAATAGATGGGTTTATCAGACTATACACAGTCAAGCCATCTCACTTCTGGGTTTATCAAGCTAGCATTCGCAGTTGGGTTTATTAGACTATCTAGGTAAAGGTTAGTCACAAGGTCAAACAGAACAGGACGCATCCAAGCCAATAGATGGGTTTATCAGGCTACCAGCCAATCCATCGTTCCCGTTGTGTTTATCAAGCTTCCAAGGCAATGGGAAAGAAGAACTGCTAAGCTAGTGAGCTCATCTACAGAGCTAAGAAAACCTTCACAAGACCTATCTGGCCTGGCTTCCCCACTGCCTACACACCCAACACAAGGAAGTGTCCCCTTCTCTGCTCCACAGTCCCTCGAGCTACACCTTCCCTTCCAGTGCTCTTTAGGATGTGCCTAGTAGGTTTACTAGCCACTCTTATCTTATCATGAGGTTCCACACTAGGTTTATCAATCATGTTCTATGTCTCTCCCATTCCTAAGTCTTGTACATAGCTCAGACCCGAACCAGGGTGCACAACATAACAACAACAGGGAGACTCCACAACACCGGCTTTACTCTGGAACCTGAGTAACAGGGTCTCATACACTCTGTATTTTAAGACAAGGCTGCAACACGGCAATCACAGTCTTTCCAAGGGAAAAACACTTGCATAACATGAAGGATACACACAGAAAGAGCTCCATTGCTACCACAATGTCACAAAACACTCGCAGAACGCAAAGGATACACACAGGAAGAGCTCCGCTGCTACCACAGTGTCACTCTCATGGGAAATGAAGATGGTGGTGAATGATTAATGAACTAGAACATCTCATAGCTCTCAAAACATGAGAGTAAATCCCAAAACGTGAACACGTGGGTCAAAACTAGCATACGGTTCTGATGTTTTCTTGTCGTTGCAAGAAAAACACGACATTCCAAAACTGGGTGCTCTGCCCAATTCGAATTTGCCCATACTCTTCCCCTTCCAAGCAATAACTACCTCAACCACCTTCTAGCAGAATAAATGGTTGGGAAGAGAAGACAAGAAAGAGGGTATTTGATAGTTCAGATGGGTTCTCCCCATGACACATGGCTTTTCCCCAAACTGGCTCAAGGTTAAAATTCCCACCACCTTATCCTTAGGAAAATCATGCCCCCATCTCATTATTCGTTGCATTGACATAGTTGGCTGTGGGTTTTTCATTAATTTGCATATTTACATGATGTTTAAAACGTGCTTGACTTAGCATAGAAACCATAGGCATCAACCTTGATCACCCATATACCAAACATTAATCCATGACAAGGCCTTGGCCTTGAGCTCCTTGTCATGATTTGATATAATATTTACATAATACGCATTAATGCAATGGGGTCAAAACCGGGGTGTTACAAGAATGACAATTTGGCCGACATTAAAGTGCAAATATTCAATGAAGATTGAGGCGATCGTGACGGCTAAGCACCATTAATTCAACGAGATACAAGGAGAATGATGGCCTGCTTTTTGGTCCCATCAGTCGTCCTCTTCATAACTACCATAACTGCCCTGACAGGTACATCTCATAACTCGAGTAATCAAATTGATGAGGAACGTGTCGGGCGAGAATACCACGTGATCGACAAGACCTTGATCTCCCATCAAAGTGACGACTGCAGGATGCGGCACCTATAAATACCAGCTTCGTCCTCAAACTTCACTTTACTTGCACCTCTGAAGAGAGAACCAGAGTCGAGAGTTGACAGAGTCAAATCCTGTAACACAGAGTGAGCCAAAACCCATGGTAATAGAGATTTCCAGTTCCAGTGAGATTTCTGATGTAACTGTTTGCCAATCGTGTCCGATCAAAGAGGAAATTGAATCACCTGAGGTACAACAACCTGAGTACGAACCAGAGCTATCATCACTGGAACGACCGAGAAAGCAAGTTGTCCCTGCGGCCGGTTCAACCCCTGTTCCACCCCCTAGTTTAGGCCATGTGCTAAACCCTATTTGGAATCCACCAGTTGCAGGTCTACAACCAGTTGTGCCACTGAGACAGGCTGGAGAGATAGCGACTGGAGATCCATCTAGGCTGCCACTGTCAAAGAAACGCAAGGCTAAGGCCATTGTGGATAACCCTGAGAAGGATCTGATGGAGGAGGAATCACCACCCCGTTGAGACGCTAACACCACCAGGGAAGAGGATAGCTTTCCACACTATGTTTGGCCAAGGAGAGCCGACGCACAGGAGGTGACACTCCCGAATAAAGTGCGCACATTCTTAGTGACACCCTGCATACTTGATAATGTACCACTATTAATGAGCGTACTGCCGAAGATAGCCAAGAATTCATTCGAATATGTTGACACCCGTAAGCAGGTGGGCTTAGAGAGGAGGAACTACATGGTTACGGTCCAAGCCGAGCCGACTGAGACACAGCAATTAGTACCAATGGAGTGGGCCCGTGGTGTCGACCGCGTGGGACTGTTGAACTTGTTGCTCATGTCGCACTTTGGCCACATCCTGCAAGCCAATACTTATGTGAAACAACTCCTTGTATGTTTTCACAGAGGATGTCTATGGCTCGATCGACCCTACCCGGTCGATGTCAAGCTCATCTCATCAATAATGGGCCTACCAAAGACAAGGAAATACCCTTCACCATATTTGCACCATAACAGGGATGCCTCCAAGATGAAGCAGAAGTATGAGCTTCAGCGCGCGGGTAGGGGATTTCAAATTAACCCTATAGAAGAAAACATAGTGTGGTTCACCGCAAATATCCTATATTGCAGGTTGTTGCACAAGATGAGGCTGACTGAATGCACTATCTGGGTGATAGAACTTGCAGAACAATGCGGAGCAGGTGTAACTTTCAACTAGTCACATTTCCTGTTGAACGAACTGATAGATGATGCAGCACAAACGTAGGAGGAACCTAGGGACAAATTTCATTACTCCTGTATGCTCATCTTGATTTATTTCATTTTGTGGTCCAACCCACCAAACTACCAGCCAATGGATGTCCCAGTTCTTTGCCTTGGCGTAAAGAACCAAAACCTCTGGGAGGATAAGGATGACAAGATCCACCAGATGGATAATAACATTGATTTCTTCTTACACGCTGAGGGGTTGTGCGATGTTATTAGATGGTCTCACAGGGTAAGGGATGCGACAGTGCATAGGTACGTGACGTTCATAAACTTCCAGGCTGGTGTACATAACACTATATTAGAACCAAAGCAGGACCCAACCAAGAAAGCGCACTAGGCAGGGTTTATGATCGATGATGCAGACGTAGATGCAATTATCCAAAAGTGGCCTGAAGAATGGTGCAGCCCACTATTAAAGCCAATGGAAGAGGGAAAAAACCAAGAAGACCCACAAGCTAACCAAGGTGGAAACGTCGGCGGAAGCGCTAATGTACAAAACAGTCAAGGAAATGGCCAAGGGAATGGTCACGGAAATGACCAGCAAGATGGAGATGGAAATGACGATGGTAACGGGAAAGATGATAAGTCGTTGAGCTTCAATGATGATGATGATGACAAGGATGATGATTCAGATGGTACTCCTACTGATGAGGAGGTGAAGAAGGCCCGAGAAGAGTCGCGCAGTGCAGAGCAGCATCCGCACAAGAAGAGGAAAGCAGACAAATCGGCTAACACCGTTAGCTTATCTGAGGAGGACATAAGCTTGTTGTCCGACCCAATTGCACAAGTGGCCAAGTCCATCTTGAAAGGAATAAGTAAGAAGTAGCTACAACTGACTGGCAAGCTGACACAACACATCAACCAGCTGACAGAGGCCATAAACAAAGTCAAAGCCATTGTCAAGGCTGAAACTTACGAGATGGATCCTAGTATCCCGCTAGTAACACCAGAGTTGGTGTCGCCAATCAAAGTATAAATCCAGGCGTGAGTAATAAATATAGGTACACCTGATTTCGATGATGTTTTCCAAAGGTTTGATATGTTGAACATGGACTTCTCCAAACTCACATTGGCTAAAGTCTATGATGTCCAACAGGTAGCTGCGACCAAGGTATGGATCAGAGAAAATGTAGTGTCGTATGAGGAGACCAAGCAGAAAAGGAAGGAAACAACGCGTAAAACCCTCCTTAAAGAAAAGGAGAAGGAACTTGTGGTGCGAGAACAAATCTGGCTTACACTTGCTGAAGCCATCAAGAGCACCATCGCAGAGTTCTCACTAGAAGCAAGCCAAGAAGATGAGGATTCAGCTGCTAAGGTTTCCCAACTGTTGCGGATTGTGGTGGAACTTAAGAAACAGGTTGAGGAGCTTCAGGAAAAGCAGGTACCAAGCACACCCCCTGAGGTGCTTGAAGAGTGAAGCAAAGCAGCATCTTAGGCTGTGGCAAGGATAAGCAAAGGAGAAAACTATGCAATGAGGCAATGGAATCCGTTTCCATGATGTGGGAAGCGCTTCTGGAGGAGGAGACTGGGGGAAAGATAAAGGAAAACGCGTGGAAAGCTGATGAGAAAATCACCAAGGCAAAGACAGAGATGAAGAAGCTTCCCCTTAAGGAGAAGGTGACAAATATGGTTGAGATAAGTAGCTCCAGCAGGAATTCCAAGCTCTCCATGACCAAGAGCAGACTATGGAGGAGGAAGTAGCTTCCCACCAGTCAAAAGCAGTGCTAGTTACAAGGCTTATTCAGCCTATACAGCAGAATCTTCAGCATATCACGCAGTCACTAGAGGTAGGACCGTCGAAATACATCAGTTCCGACTATGTGGAATGATTTTCTAAGTAGGCGGAGGAAGTAACAGAGGAAGTTTCCAAGGTGCAACAAATTTTGAAGGAATTTCAGGACAAGGTTGGTCCCATTGGGCAGCCTGAGCAAGATCCTTGAGTTTTGCGAGCACTAAATTTTGCGGAAACATCCATTTTTCTTAGTGGTTCGGGATGAGCCACATGTGAGTGTTGGGGGCCTGTTGGGCTAGGAAAAGTGCATAAGGAAGAATATGCCGCGCAAGTGCAAGTGGAAAAGAGGGCACGCGATGGAGAAAAGCAGGTAAAGGAAGAAGCTACGACAAGGATAGTTGTGATGAGGAAGGCAGATCCAATTCGATGGAAGAGGCAGGTAGAGGAGTTAAAGCAGAACAAGTGAAAATCAAGGAAGACTAGAGAAGGACGAATTAGCAGAAGACCAAGGATAGTTTTGTGGCTAGTTATGACCAGTACATAAGGCTTAAATACGTTTCCATGGCTAGTTGTGGTTAATGTCATGTAGGACTTTTTGCAGCCAATTTCTCCTGTCATTAATGTAACAGAGATATTTTTTAGACACTTGAGTATGTAATAACTGAGTAGTACTCAGTCAACCCTGCACGGTCTTGTAAATATTATAAATAGAAGGAACCTGCTCTGTAGAAGGGTTAGATCCAGTTAGACTATGTTATATTTGGTTAGCCTCATTTAGTAAGTTAGACACAATTAGAGGTAGGAGTGTTGTTGACTAAGAAGAGGAGTCTAGTAGAAGTAGAAGGTTGTTGAGCCGTGTATCTTGTAGTTGAGTGCGCAAACTGCTAGTAGTAGAAGGAATCTACAGCTGAGTGCGCAAATAGTAAAGTAGAAGAGTCAATCTAGGCTATGTGTGGATCAGTATGAGTAGATACAAGCAATAAAATAGAGAGCATGAGAGCAAGAATATTGAGTCAAATAGACATATCTTAAGAATAGTCTGAAGGTCGCAGACTTCAAGGTGCTACATATATTTCTCATGCCAGATGAAGAACACCTTGGTGATTTTTCCCATATGGGTTTCCACGTTAATTTCCTGTGTCGAATGGATGGGTGTTGTTGAATGATTGAATGCTTATGTGAATGTTTGCTTACTTTTCCTAGTTTATGGTTATTGTTGAATGTATGTCGCAATATTACAAGTAGAGAATGAGTGAATGTTAATGCATCGTCAACATGTTATGTATGATTTCATGATTAAATCTACTAAGTTATAATATAATCCGTGCAATGTTCATTATAAGGAATCAGTTGTGCCAGTTGTTAAGTGGATAAGGACAAGGTTGTGTCATGCATCGATTGTGTCACGCGATTGCACCTCTGTTACATAGTAATAGACTCCATCCTCCTATCTCTGTCGAGTGACTTGGCTGCAAGACAAGGGACTATAATCCCTCGCCAACTATGGAAACATGGTACTGGTAGTTACACATTAAGATATCTCGGTTGAGACTGCTCCCTCCTCACGGGAGTTGCCGACTGAGCTTGCCTTGTTGGGATGATGTCTTTTGGTGTCTTGTTGGTGTTATGTTGTTGTTGAACAGTGAGTCGAGACAAGAAGGTAGATCAGGCCAACAAACAGTTAGATATAAAAACAACCTTTCTCCATGGGGATTTGGAGGAAGGGATTTAAGAAGATGTGTGGAATATACCACATTTTTTCACATTAAATTCAAGAGCCAATAACACTAATTTAATTATGAGCGACTCTTAGTGATTTCTAATCCCCTATTGAGGTCTCTGAATGACCCCTGATTTCACCAACAAGCACCCATTAACTCTTTAACATTAACCTAGAGACAAGAACTAACCAAATCGATGATGGTTATTCCCTCCTAGACCATAATCATTGTGTATGACTGAACCTAGACTCTTCCATATGCATGAGTTCTACTAACCATTCTGGAATTGATTCATCTTAATTCATGTGTGTGGAACTTGCAATACAAACATTGGGGACAAGAAAATCGGTCGGTACCACCGCCTCTCCCATATATATGCATGAGTTCTACTAACCATTCTGGAATTGATTCATCTTAATTCATGTGTGTGGAACTTGCAATACAAACATTGGGGACAAGAAAATCGGTCGGTCCCACCGCCTCTCCCATATACCAATTGAAAATGGATATGATTATGTATGCACTTGAATTTTTTTGATAAGTTCATATTATTGTAGGTACTCACTCATCCCATTCATCGTGATTGGAAAAACAAACCAGTTAATCCAACCTCCATAATTTTATTGAATGATTCCATAGTTCCATTTGCTTGTAGGTGGTATGGAGTTTTTTTGTGGTGTTAATTGAGAAACTCTTGGGTTAAGGTAGCAATAGTCTTAATCATAAAGAAAAACCCCTAAGTGCTAGTCAAACTTCTTGGACAACCAAAGTGAGTGATAATATTTTTGAACATGAATCAAACATTAGTATATATAAAACAATCTTTGGCATGATCCACTTCTACCCACTGAGTCAAGTAGTTAGTGATAGTGATTATATATCAGGCTTTAGAATAACTAGCAGGTGTTTCAATTGGACCAATAAAAGCTACAACCCACTTTTCAAAATGGTTCAAGGCAGAGATAGGATGAAGAGAAATTTCATCCCTTCCAGAAGTATTACCACCTGCTAACATACATCACAAGCTTTAGCGTATTTCTTTGCATACTTAACATTGTTTGCCACCTTAGTCCTACCTATAAAATATTTCAAGCTATTGTTTTTCCTCAAACATGACCTTACACAACCCCTGCATGACATTCTGTCACATAACCCAAATTTGCAAAAACATTTTATGTTTTAGGAGACATTATGTTATAAGTTTATTATAAAGTTGTAATTAATGACCAAGTGGGGTCAAGGATAATTGCATGTAATTGCCGAATATTTTATTAATTAATAAATGAAAGATGAGACAACATCTTAAGTAGGTTGTTAAATGAGTGTTTTATTGGCCACTTGGTGGAAAAGGCTGGGTTGAGAGAAGATTGACACTTGGCAGCATCCTGAAACTACTTCTAGCTATTGCAGGAGGCAACTTCCCTATTTTTGTGGTCATGTTCCCCAAGAAAGTGGAACAAGAGCAAGTGGCTCATTAATTGAAAACTAACCCAAAATACCTAGGCATGCTAATAAAATTTCCCATTGAATTTAGCTGAGGCTGCTCATTCTTTACTTGTGAAATTTCTAAGTGAAATTAGTGCACAAGAAATTCGATGGAGGGGACTAGCATAAGTTTTGAGTGAAAAGTGATGAAGTTCTGAACTAGTGCGGTTGATTTAAGCTGAGTTCATATTGCTGCAAGCAAAAATATTACTGTTGATTACTCAGTGGAGTTGCAAAGGTTTCTAAACTAGTTCTCTCACCCAGTGCTTTCAACCAGGTGGACGAGTGGACAGGCTCGGGGGTCGTGAGATTTGCAGTTCAGCTATCTTCAGGAGTTGGTTGGGAGGAACAAGCTCCTTAAGTTGTTGTCTCCTCTGCTACATTTCAAGGTCCTACATGTTCTTTCTAATTTATCTATGCATATTTAGGAACAAGAAGGAATGAATTTAGGAAATAATATGGTTATGTGTCTGCTTCATCTATTTTTAGAATTAATTGAAGGAAATATTTTACTGTGGAAAGATAGATGAATTCTGAATGAATGATTAGGGTAAATTTCAAATTTACTGATGGGTGAAATACCTAACTATAGTTTTCCACACCTTCAAGAAGGTAGTACTCTAGTACAGTAGGTTAGACTAAATTCTGATGGATAAATCAAATGAAGTATGCAGGAATATGTTTATTTACTTTCTACATATTTTTAAAGGGTTAATTAGAAGAAAGCTTTTCTATTTCAGAAATTTCCTTAGATAGAGTACATTATTTTTTAAAAATAAACAAAATTGTCTTCAAGAAAGAACTTCAAAAAAAAACAGTACACAGTTTGTGTGAGGGTGCTCCTTAACACAGTAATAATTATATCTATAAGTTTAATACATTATAAGTATATGTATAGTTATTAAATATTATAGGAAACGGGAAAACAAAATAAATAGCATTAACCTATAAACAATAAAATGAAGTATAGCAATCACTTAGCATTTAGTGTGAACATCCAAGTAATTTTTATTTATACTCTAAATAAACATCAAGTAATAAACACATTATGTTAATCAATAATAATGTAGGGTTTTTAAATAAAATACAAATACAAACCCTAAATATTTGGAGAACTGTCATCTAGCATTTTTTTTACCTTCTCTTCCCAGATTAGGGATTTTACAGTTTTCACCCTTCTTATCTTACTTAAATCCCTTTATTTATTTTTAAATATAATATTCATATTATAAAAGCATAGGATTAAAATCAAATTTCACACAAACATGATCAAAATTGTTTATCAAATATAAACTAAGACAATTGAAGAAAAGACATTTTAAAAATTTCTCAATCCAAATTACACAGTATAACTCGGGTCGAAATAACAAACCCTTCTTTTTATTTATTTCCTGAAACAATTCTTTTATTGATAGAGAAGAACTCAGACTTCATTTTAAAACCAATATCTTGAACATTTTCCTCTTTTAAATAAAATCGAAAATTATGGACTTAAACAGTAATAAAACCTCTTCTAAATTCTTAAACCATCCATTCATCAACACAAGTATTGTATCAGTAAAATATTTCTATTAAGTTAACTTAAACAAAATTGAAATTTAAACCATTACAAGAAACCCCATAGTCTTCCATCGACCTCGTAAAAACCACAGCTCATGGCCGAACACGGGATATATAACACAATAAGCCTTTAAAGCTTAAGAAGAATATAAAGATATTTAAAACCCTATCCAAAACACATTTAAAAATCCCACAGAAGGCACGGCTTTAAAGCCTGTCCAAAATAAATTCCTGTAAATCAAGTTACGGCCACAAGGGCTTCATAAAAAATTTCTTAAAATATTCAAGTCATGGCCATACGGCCTTCCCAAACAAACCGAGTACATCATAGCCACGAGCAAGTAGTAATCAAGCCAAGTGAAACAGTATCAACCAAAAACTCATACACCCATCGCAGAAGGAACCTTAGGTAAGACCGAGGCTTACCAAGTTGTACGCTAAACGTGGAGTCCCTTCGTGGAATTATGCGGTGTTTTCCAACTCACCGCATCCAATTTGGAAGTCTGCAAAAGATAAATACAATGGGTATTAAATATTCTTAATTAAAATAGTGAACTCAGTAAACCTTAAACAGTGCAGAAGTGTTTAAAATTAAAAAAATATATACCTGGAGAGTCTTGACCTCGGTCTTGTAGTTGTTGGCTTAAACAGAAACCCTAGCCACAAGAAAGAGTATGCCCGAGAAAATGAACAGAGCTACTGTCAAGAAACCTCAATGAGATTGTTCAAGCCGAAAACCAAGGCCAAGATAAAACCAGAACCGAGACCACACTATTAAACCAGACAGAGTCCACAAGTGCACAATTGCACAGAGAAAAGCTCTCACTGAGGTAAGAAATGGCAACGAAGACCTCACATGCAGAAGAAATGCAATGGCAACGAAGGCCTGTACGCACAAAGTTAATGTAACGGAAAAGAAGGCCTGTACATGCAGAGATAAAGGAATGACACCAGTGGCCATGCAACCATGAGCCTGTAGCAACTCTCCAAGGCAAAAGATAGGGTAAATATGAGGTTTTAGGATTTTGGGGATGTTTATAGTGAGGTTCCAAAAGTCAAAACCCTATCATATAACCATCAACCACATGGAAGATCAAATTTTTATTTGAAACGTGGGTTTTGCTATATAGTTCGAAATCCTTGGAGCAACCTACAATTAAGAAGGTTTTACAAACAAAAACCTTGGTTATAAACCCATTCAAAATTCAATTGATATATTCATATCATAAGAGGCATAATTTAACAAAAAGAAATTATGATAGTTATAACCTTGGCTTAGATAGGATTTGTAGATATAGAATGAAGGTCGTGTATTTGGTAGTTGTATGTGCAAAAGATTTTTAACCTTGATAGATATAAACAAACACCTTATGATAAATATTAGGACTTGCAAAAAAGACTTTTTGAAAACCTATGATACTACATTGGTAAAAAATGCTTATATGTATAAGATTGCAAGTATAGAGATACGTAGCATGATTATTTGGTAAGAATATTATAGCTTAGTTCTGTCTATATAGGGTAATAATTTTTACATAATATCTCCTTGTGAGATTAAGATCATGCAAAGGCTTGGTTAGATAGATTCTTTAGGAAATTATCTCTTCATTCTTTGCACAAAGCAGTAATACTACTTGTTTAACGATATAATGTTCATCTTATTGCATTTCCACCTGGTAAATACCTAAGCAGTTGGTATTGTTTTCTACTTTAAATCATTAGTTCCATGTATGTATGAATGTCAACCATTATACCTTATAACTATACCTAGACTTAGGTTTTCCAAGTTTATATAACATTGATGTTGACACAATTACATATAAATTACCATGGTAACAGGTAATAATGTATCAAATGACCTAGTATGCATATTTATCATTCTCTAGAATTGTATATAGGACCTGGTATGATAATAAATTAATGAAAGTATGATAAACAAGTATAATTGAAACTAGGTAGAAGAACACCTAGATTTATGTTCGGATTTTCCAAATACTTACGCTTACAAGTAAGTAAATAAAAAGTAATTATACAGTTTCGGCGATACCTCCTTTTTCGATCAAAGCTGTAAACTAAACAAATATACTAGAATTTTATTTATGCTAGTTGAAATAATTTAGTCTCAATCCTGAAACTGGTTTACAAAACGTCTTACCTGTAAGAAGACTTGTAAAAGAAGCATCACTTCACTGCATTAGCTAAAAAGCTAAGTAAGCCTTGGTCATGAACTGAAGTGCCTTCATATTACAAAAAGTAAAATAAACTTTAGTACCTAGTAAACAAACATATTTTTTCAGCTCATGTTACTTCAGATCATCACCTGATAAATCAACCTTTAATTACCGAATTATGGAAGCAAATAATTAAGTATGGAGATACACAAATTAACAAAGGAATTAGTTTAGACCTTAATGTTGTTAACTGTTAACAGTTAAATGTCCCTCTTAAGCAACGTTTGTAAACATTTAATGTCATAGGAAAAATTTTAAATTTTTATGAAATTTTGGGGTATTACACATTCCCATAGAATCCTTTTATCTCATGATCCATAACACATCTATGGAAGATACCATCAATCCCTAACTTGTACAATTGTCTTGCAAGGAGTTGATAGTTAGCAACTCAAACAACCAAGTAGTGGTTATGAGTTGCAGAATAAATTTCTAGTGTTGAACCAGTTGTTAAGAATAGAGCAATTTCTTCTAAGTAATCAATAATAGCCTCAATGTGAAATAAAGCTTCCTCTAGCAATTGATCATCAATGGGGCCATCATATTAACTAGATTCTAACCAGGAAAAATGATCAAGTCCTACCTTATGTTTTCCTGGTTTAACCATGAGCACAAGAGAGAACTCTTGGAACAATAATATCCATGATCTACATATTCGTCCCTATAATAGACATTTATTCACCAAATATTTCAATGCATAATGATTGGTAAAAAACTTAAAATGACCACCCAATAAGTTATGGTGGAAATTTTGTAAAGCATATATCATAGATAACCCTTCTCTCTCAGCAGTAGTATAGTTGCATTAATATTGATATTTTCCTAATAGTAAAATAAATAGGACGGTTGATTTTACCTTCCTCAAGTTGTGAAAGAAAAAACCCCAAGAGAAATAATTGACGCATCCATGCGGACTTGAAATTGTATGTTCATGTCATGAAAAAAAATGTATAGGAGCAATAACCATATTTTCTTTGAGTAATTTAAAATCTATATCACATTATACATTCCATTCAAAAGCTTTATACTTCTTCACGAGTCGCTCCAAATGGTTATAAACATGCATAGTTGCATATCAATCTATGATAATAGCATGTGTGTCCTAGTGTAGATCACAATTGGAGAACTAAAGTGGATGGAAGTAAATTTATGATCACAACAACTTTCTCAAGGTCCACTAATACTCCCTCTTGACCAACAATATGACCGAAATATGACCTGGGAGTAGTTAATCAAGTAAATAATGGCACCCATCCCTCCTCAATTGGTACCATATCTTGTGTTTTAGTGAGGGGTCATCTTTCTTGTTGGAGTGTTTGTTAGTGCCTTGGAATGTTGATGCTACTTATTTTCCTTCCATTGGGAGTCATGTGAACCAATTCATATCATCAACCCGGAAAGGATATGGCCAATCCACCCACAGAGCCTAGCCATGCATGCAATTGATTAGGAATTTGGTACATCGCATGACTTCCCCCATGGTACCAAATATTGATATACCTCTAAGAACGACCAGTGTAGACTTTTGTTGGAGCTTAAATGCAATATTCCAAATCCCGATGTGTTCCCTTGTCTTAAGGGGAACATAATTAAGATAAGATTTTGGCTACATATCAGGAAATATATATTTGTCGGAGAATTCATTATCCATTAATATGGTTTTCTCAATTTTTCCATGTAGATACCTGATGACTTGCACCCTTGAATTGCATAATTCTATCGTTACTATCTCCTTTGATATTTTGGTTTCCATCGGCTACATGGCCTTACTATTGGAATAATTTCCCATGGATGATCGACAACGTTGATACATAAACTGAAGGGCTGGTTGAACTGCTTGACTGAACTCTATGTGTTATTGTGAGGGATTCAGTGAAGAAGACTATAATAATCACAAGGAAACAAAGTAAATTTGAAAACACACTTAGTGAATTCTAACTATATGGATGTGATAATTTCATACTTCACAAGATCATTTAAGAACATGTGTGGCAGATATCACAGTCTTTTGCATTAAATTCAAGAGCCAATAACATTGATTCAATTCTTAGTGACTCCTAGTGATGTCTAATCCCCAATTAAAGGGTCTGAATAACACCTAATTTCACCAACTAGCATCCATTAACTCTTTAACTTGAACCTAGAGACAAGAACTAACCAAATCAACGATGGTGCTTTCCTTTTACGACCATAATCGTTTTGTATGACTGTTGGCCCTGTGATAGTTTTCTTGTAAACATTTTGTGGAAGTCCGACCAAGGTGTGAACCAGATCGCGGTGAATCAGGAGTTGAAAAGGGTCAACTCCATAATTTTTGGGAATTTTTGACAAATCATTAATCCATGCAGTGGTTTAGTTAGAAAGAATGCTCACTTACAGGTAGTGGGCACAAATGTAAAATGGTCCTTAGTTTCCTATAAAAATATAATGGGTTGAGTATATTAGAGAGATAGAGATCGAGATCAGGATTCTTATGGAAGAGTGACTCGAAGTTTGATGTAATAGATTCCAGTTTTGTATGTTGTAATGGAGATTAATGAGTAAGAGGGGTGGAAAATAAGTTTTGTAGATATGTAGGTTGTATGCATAGATCTAATGTGCTAAATATTTTGATAAGTCTGCAGGCTTTGTGCACAAACAAAAAGCATTATAGACACAACTCAGGCTAGATGAAGAGTGTTTTTATGGTTTTCTCCTGTATGGGTTTCCATGTTAAAATGATCATGTCAAATGGTTTATGCTTATAAGTGTGTGTGTGTGTTATTTTATGATCTATCATGGATAGTAATTTATTTATTATCCATTCAAGATCAATAGTTAAATGGTATATAAATGGAATCAAATTGTGATTTGTTGCATAATGTTATATTCAGACCTATATGTTAATGAGGTTTTATGTAATAATTTTGTTGTATTATTGGTTGATCATTGGCATGGAAAGTGTTAACCCAAAAAATCCCTCAGTAAGATCTACATGACCTACACCACCCAAAGACATCTACATACGACCCTCATTTGACCCCCACACCCTCAAAAAGGCTCAAAAATATGAAAAAGGGCTTAAAAACCCCTAAAAAGAGCCAAAATAGCTCTCATAGGGTCTAAAACCTCCAAAAGGGGGATAAAACCCCTCAAAGGAGCTTAAAACCCCCAAAGGAGCTAAGGATTGGGTGAAAGGGGCTAAAATCTCAAAAAATGGGCTAAAGCCCCAACCAGGGGCTTAAAACCCTAAAAATCTCAAGAAAAAGTATAAATAGAGGAGTGGGGATCACTCTCAAATCAATTCTCATCTCCCTATCATTATGTTTCACGTGTGAGTGCCTTGAGACCCTTTTCCTCCCAAGTCATTCACCCTCCCTCTCCTCCATTCCTCCATTGAGTCAAAGCTCCCCATCCATTGAGAGGTGCTCCCCCAAGCTAGGGTATGGTGGCCCATTTCAACTAGAGAAGGTACAATCTTTATTTAATGTCATTTTTCTTATATTTTTCTAATATATTTTTCTTGCATGTTTCTTTCTCATACTTTGTTGTAGGTTTCCATTGATGTCTTGCAACTCCTTTGTTTGCTAACAGTGTTGTGCAAGGTTTTGGAACTTGGCCCTAACCTTGTCTGCAAGGTTTTCTTTCTTTTTCATTCCATCCTCACAAGAACTCTACCCTTCTATCCTATAAATGGAAGGGAGATGTTCCTGCCTATAGCAAGGGCGAAATCCCTACTACATATTTGGAGACCATACCAGGTCGATCCCACAGGATCCCTAGATTTAATTTGTGTATTTCAGTTTTTATTTTGCCCTAGTTTAGTTTTCTTTCAAATCTATATTAAATATGTCTTTTTATGCATTTGAATTCATATCCAAGCCTTCTTAAGGCCAAACCGAGCCCATTCAGCCATAGTACAGGTTACTGTCGGCCAATCCTGGCTCAGGCTAAAACCAAATTCCATCTTTCGGACCAGGTCGCTCTTATCGGGCTGAAAGGTGCGACCAGGTCGCTCATTCAGGCCCAAAAGGTGTGACTTCATCCCAAAAATCAGATTGATTCTTTCTGCAGTTTCTAAGCAACCCCCTCCCCTGATTTAGGGAAAATTTGGCAACCCCCTTGCCACATTTCCCCCGAAAAGAGTGATCTGTCTCTCAGATTCAGATTTTAAAAGTTATTGGGACTGTCAGTACATCTCAGCCGCCTCTATCCATCAGTCTGTGTTTATTTCATTTCAGTCTCTATTTACTTCATTGCAGCCTGTGTAAATCACTGTTAAATCAAATGGTTAATGGTTTAAAGAATCTGATTAAAGCTTGAACAAAATTACTATAGATTAGGTTTATGTTTTTAATTGGAAATTGATATCTTGCCTAGCCCTCTCTCCTCTACCCAGTCATCACCCTTCGGGGTATTCTGGGATAAGATGAAGGGTGAAGCTCGTATAGTAATAGGAACTTCACCTGTTATTTTTCAAAACCACTAAAAATGGGTGACTTGGAAGGTAGAGGGGGTGGAGACCGTTGGGGGTTTCATGGCGTTCGCGTCCTCCCTGTTCACCGACCTTGCATCCAAATAGTGACCTGAGGATCTACGGATGGGATTAGTCCCATTGTGTTGAGATCCCAGCACTCTTTCCTGGTTGAAGAGAAATACAAGTGTAAGGTAGTCACCTAGTCAGGCTACCACGGTTCAGATTTAGTAATGGCATGTATTCAAGTTTCTATTCACAATTTACTGCTATCATAAACAATTTATTCATGTTATAAGTTCTGCAATACAATCTATGAGGACTATTCATAAACCATACAATCAGCCACTAAGTGTAACAAAATTATAAAAGACATGCACACAAACCATACCACATAAAACAACCAAACTCAATTCATGACACTGAGCTAGCCATTAAAATTTATAATTTACAATAATTCAAACACTTGCAGTCTTTGAGGACATAAGTCCCTGACTACCTTAACCATGGGAATTACTTAGGCTCAGCCCAAAAACTCATTGTGAGGAGTACCACGGGAACCCCAAAGTAGTTGGTCGCTGAGAGGAATTGCCAAGAAAAACGGGAAACGACCCCCACTGATTGACTAGCACTCCCATGAGGAAAAATCCAAGAATTGTCTCCTGGAAGTCTTGGTGGCTGAGTGACCACCTGAAAGCCAATAGGAAGCCATTAAAACTGGGGTCCAAAAGTCATTACCATATTTCACCACTTGACATACCAATCAGACACAATTGATCCCCCACGTTCTTCCTCACGCCTGAGAGGAAATCCACCATAGTTTGGGTCCTTGAACCAACACCATCGAGACCATAGTTTGGGTCCTTGAACCAAACCGTCATAATTCAGCTACCTCCACCCTTTTGGACCAATTAAATAGTCCCACCTACCATGCCTGGGGGCAGTGTCCCGTCCACTCACACTGTCCCACTTGGCATGCCTAGGGGCAGTGGCCCTTCCACCTACACTACCCCACCTATCATACATGGGGGTAGTGGCCCTTTCACTCACATGGTTCCATTTACCACACTTGGGGGCAGTGGCCTATCCACAAATGTGCCACAAGTACCCCCAATAATGCAGATGCATCATGTCCCTGCAAACCCCACCACCATTGTTGCCCCATCACACATCAACCTTGGGTCAAACCTTCCTTTCATGGAATGCCTCAACCTTCCTGACTTGGCTCAGTTAACAAATGACCCTATCCGCCATCAAACCTTTCGGCCTCCCATGCCAACCAAACTTCCCTCAGACATTCCCAATTTTGAAGGGAAGGTAGGGGAGTACCCCCAAAACCATATCATGACGTTTCACCTATGGTGCTCATCAAACAACATCGTAGATGATTCGATCGGAATCAGACTGTTCCAATGCACCCTCACAAGTGTTGCATCCAAGTGGTACATTGAGCTACCACAAGCCAAGTACCTGGATTTTAACTCCTTGGCTTTCATGTTCCTACAGTATTTCCAACTCCCCGTTAGATACAACGAAGGGGGAGATCTTGCTATCTTGCTGCCAGAATACTGCGACCCACATAACCAACCACATCCATGAGTGGCGGCGACGCCATAGTTTGTGAAAGATTCAACTTGATGACAGGATATTCCTGGATTGGTTCCTAAAAACTTTGCTACCACCTATAACAAAGGACATTGCATCCAAACATCCCTAATCTGAAGAGGAGGCCATCTTGAAAGACCAGCAGTTTGATCTTATATATGCACAATCTGGATACCTTTACACTGTCATTCCATACGCTCCCCACGCAGGCACCTCCTACCAGGATGCACCGGGGGCATCCCATGCCGCAGATGGCATCATAGGTTGTGTCTCCCACCAACTACAGCACTGTCCGACACCACTTGCAATACCACCACCACCAAGAAACACCCCCAGTGTTTCCTACGAAAACCAAACTTCGGACTATGCAAGAATGATGTCTCTGTCCAGAGCCACAACTTCTTATGCACAACCTATGCCACCGTAGCAGGCATTAGCTTGGTCGACACAACAATATGCGGGACAAATTCCCACATTTGTGGCACCTGCACCCACCCAATTCTACTATGCACCATTGGTACAAGCCGTTCAAGCCCCCGCCCCCACTCCACCAGCATCTTTAGGACAGGTGTTTGCACAGCAAAACCATCCTAACCAGTCATCCCCCAATAACCAACAAGGGAAAGCCCGAAATAACTGAGCCTGGAACCAAGGAAACAATCAACTGCAGGGAGGCGGTCAACAACCAAACCCTCCCAACAATGTCGGGGCAAACTAGCTAGCCCAAAATCCTCAGCAACCAAATGCACCTAGACACAATGCTCCATTGCACACAAATTAGACATGCAAGTTGTGTGAGGTCTACGGGCACTATACACATGAACGCCCCTTCATGGGTTGTGCCAAGCAATCCATTCACAGCGAGGTTCAGCGTGCTACCAATACGGCAGCCCAAGCTCAACCCAACCCAGCACCACCAAGGCCCCCACCCATGGTCCTCCAAAATCGATTTCTAGTCCAAGGACTGGTAGCAACTGCACCTGCTCCCCAGCCCAATCCAAATGCCCCAGGGGCACCTCTGACAGCAAAAACAGGTGTTCACCACCTGCTAGCCATGACAACTGAACAGGTCAATTTATAGACCAGACGAAATCAGTACGGAACTAACACCGAACTCGCTAACACATCAGTGGTATCTACGTCCAAAACAGNATCTACCCCCTTTTCCTTCATGCCCCCCCATACGGCGGGTTTCCAAAAATGTCACAGCTAGAGCTGTTGTAAGCTACAGCATCATAGATGATTTGTCCCAAACACCTATGGCCATGTCCTCTCTTGAGGTACTCAAAACTTGCCCAATGCAGCGGAAAGCCTTACTAGCTGTCCTTGGTGTTGTAGACCCCTATGACTCTAAGTTAATCACATTCGACACAGAGAATGGAGAACCGTGATGCCATCAACCATTGCCTTCCAAATCCTGGTGTCCATCCGGAATTTGTTCATGCACCGGTGCATAGTGGACGAGGGGGCATCCACATGCATTATGTCTACCCTAGTCTGGCAGAAACTTGGATCCCCAATTCTGCAACCATCCTCTACTACTCTGCGGGCTTATGATGGCCACCGCACTAAAGCCTACGGAATCCTCCCTCATGTCCCCATCATGTTGGTTGAGAAAATAGTACTAATTGACATAGAGGTTTTCAATGCTCAGTTGGACTATAACCTTCTCCTCGGAATAAGTTATATGTACGCCATGAGAGCTGTAGCATCAACTATTTTTCGCCTCATGATGTTCCCTCACGAAGGGAAAATTGTGATGGTTTACCAACTTACTTATCAAGATCCACAAAGGCTAACGGCACCCGCCAACGTCATCCCAACAATCAACACCATTGATCCACAAGGGCTAATCACACCCGCCAATGTTATCCCTGTGGTCAACACCATGGTTGAAAAAATACCAGCCTCCCCATTGTTGAATGTGAGCCCTGGGTTGTTTTCCAATACCACCATGACGGCTTCGTTTCCCTTAGTGTCACCACCACCAACACCAAATGAGACTGTGGATTTGTGCATGCTCTCATCCAACACTACTACACCCAAAAATCAACTGCAGCCACAGCCCCAACAGCAACCACAACACCATCTGCAATCGCAACATGATCAGCAGCCACAGCATCACCAGCAACCACAGCATCATCAATAGCCGCAGCATCATTCGCATCCGCAGCAATATGCGTAGCTACCACCACAACCTTATCCCCACATGAAACCATCAGGGAGTTATCTGGGCTCCTCCCCAGTCCACACAAATCCCTTCATCTTTCCCCCACCTGGTGTCATGAGTAAGCCAGTAATGGCTACCTTAAACTTACCCAATTTCACATTAGGGATTCCCGTGTGGTACCTTGATCCACCTGCCCAACCGCCAATACCCCAGGTAGTCTCAACCCCCATGCAACCCATTACAATCGAATCTCATCCTCCACCTGGACCGCAAAAATAAAACACCGCCCCACCCAAAAAGGGCCAGGGGAAAAAACGTGAAAGCTATTGCTGAACCTTGACAGATCCCGCCTTGCGCTGTTTGTGAAGAACAGGGCCATCCAACCCAAAACTTCCTTGAGATTCCCATAATCCGTGCGCATTTGGATGCCATGGATACAATGGAAAACCTCCCCGTGGTTGAACTCCCAAGCATGCCAATAGTGAGAAACAAGTCGTTGAGAACAAACCATGCTTGCGCCCTCTGTGGATTGTATGGACACTATTCTCACCAATTCCAAGACTTGTCCGAGTTTCGAACAGCTCTATCCAACCTTTGACAACATTCCCTTGAATTTGAGATCACTCTGATAGAAGAAATCCATCCCCCACCTCCTTCTTCAGACACCATGTCCATTTACATGATGTCCAATTCTACAGACCCTCTTGTCTCCACCATCATCGACGCTCCTTCAAACCTGTCTATTCATTGCTTCCATAATGATGAGGAGATACTTGAAGCCTTAACTGCCCCAAAATACCCATGGGACGACATGCACCATCGCTCGTTCTTCCTCCCCGAAGAACTTGTGTCGCAGTCTGACCAATTTTTCATGGAAACCAAAGATTTCATTCATAGGAAAGTCGACTAGTTCAAAAATCCCATTTCAGCACCAAATGCCTTCGAAGAAGGGAACATGGCCAACATCTCACCAACCATCAAAATCAACATCTCAACCAATCATGAGGTTGTTGAAGAAATCATGTTGGGGCCATCCTGCTCCCCATAAGAAGTTGTTGCCTACAAAGCCCTCTTCCAAGAATTTCGTGACATCTTTGCCTGGTCCTACACTAAAATGCCCGGGTTGGATCCATCCATTGTGGAACACCACATTGACACATGGCCCGATGTGGCCCTTGTGCGCCAAAAGCAATGGCCCATCCACCCCTCCAAACCTGAAATTGAGAAGCTTCGCACAACCAGATTCATTTATCCCATTGCGTACACCACTTGGGTTTCAAATCCTGTTCCCGTGAATAAAAAATAGGGTACCATCCGCATTTGCACAAACTTCCGCGATCTAAATGGGGTGTGTCCCAAAGACCACTTCCCAACACCCTTCATTGATCAGATTATCGATGCATGCGCCAGACATGAGGTCTTTTCCTTCAAGGACAGATTTTTTGGATATAACCATATCCAGACCCGGAAAGAAGATCATTACAAGACTGAATTCACAACCCCGTGGGGCACATTTGCCTATTGAGTAATGCCCTTTGGTCTAAAGAATATTGGAGCAACCTTCCAGCGTTCCATGACATATTGTTTCCATGATTTAATCCATATCATATCGGTCTACTTGGACGACCTTACTGCTCAATCACCAAAACGAGCACAACACATAGATGACTTGCAGCAAGTCTTTTTACGATGCTGCAAGTACAAAATTCGCTTGAATCCCCTAAAGTGTGTTTTTTGTGTCTCAACAAGCCATCTACTTGGGTTCATCGTATCTCACAAAGGAATAACGATAGACCCCCCAAAGTTCAGGCTATCCTTGATCTCCCTTCACCAAAAACTCGACACCAACTACAGATCCTCCAAGGCAAGGCCAACTTCCTTCGCCGCTTTGTACCAGAGTATGCAACAAAATCCCACAGATTCATTCACCTGCTCTGCACAAAAATCCCTTTGTTTGGGATCAACAAGCACAGGAATCGTTTGATGCACTCAAGCAAGCCTTGGCTTCTGCACCATTACTGTCAGCACCAAACTTCACCTGAGACTTCATTCTATGTGTGTCAGCCTTGAAAAATACCATTGCTGGAGTCTTGGTCTAGGAAGACGATGCTCGCCATGAGCACGTGATTTATTACATCAATCAGAGGTTGACAGGTCCCCCACTACGATATTCACCCGAGGAGAAATTGGCCCTCATCGTCGTCTTCTCGGCTCAAAATTTGTGCCACTACATCATTGCAAACCATACTCATGTAGTGGCTGATTCAAACCCAATGCAGTACCTCTTATGTCGTCACCTTCTATAAGGTTGCGTGGCCAAGTGGGTATTCATCCTCCAAGAATTCAACTTAGAATTCGTTTCCCTAAAAGGCACAAAGGCACTCGCATTGGCCGCACTCGTGACAGATCTACCCCCATTAACCACGTCATCACCACCTAAGGATGACCTCCCCAATGATTTATGATTTGTCATGTCTACGGAGGACCCATGGTATGGGGACATGCCTCGATATTTACGAACACAGAAGTTTGCAGTGCACTTAAACCGCGAGGACAGGTGACACATCCGACATCAAGCCATTTTCCACCTGTTGATTGGAGATGTTTTGTATCGTCGAGGCATTGATACCATCCTATGTCGTTGCCTCACCCGTGATGAGGCCTAGACCATCCTCAACGACTATCATAGTGGAGCCTGTGGTGGCCACCTTTTAGGTCTGGCAACTGCCCAGAAGATTCTACGTGCCAGCTACTTCTGGCCTTCTATCTTCATCGATTGCATAGAGGCAGTCAAACATTGTCGCAGCTGTCAGCTCTTTGCCCCAAAGGCAAGAACCCCCCTGCACCATTACACCCTGTAGTCATAGTCAGTCCCTTCTACAAATGGGCAATCGACTTTATGACAATCAACCTTGCCTCGACCAACGGTCATAAATACATCATTATGGCAGTTGATTAGTTCACTAAGTGGGTTGAGGCCATGCCCACATTTGATTGCAAAAGCAAAACAATGGCATGCTTCTTATTTAACCATGTTATTTCACGATTTGGTGTTCCTAAACAATTGGTCTCAGACCATGGTAAACACTTTGAAGACGCTTTTTGGGCTGAGCTTTCAACCATGTTGAAATTCGAGCACCAGTACTCATCTTCCTACTACCCCCAGGCCCACGGCCAAGTTGAAGCAGTCAAAAAAATCATTAAAACAATGCTCCAAAGGATGGTAGGAAACCATAAAACTAGCTGGCATCACATGTTGTTCTCCGCCCTATGGGCTTATCACACATCCACAAAAACCGCAACTGGTTTCACCCCTTTCTGCCTAGTGCATGGCGTTGAATTAGTACTCCCTATAGAGTGTCAGATCCCATCCCTCTGCCTCACGGTAGAACTCCTCCCCGATACTTTGCCTTTGGAAGAACGACTCCTCCAACTTGAGCAAACCATAGAAGACCGTCAAGCTGCCCTCCAAGCCATCAAAGTAGAAAAAACATGGTCAAAGGCCCATTATGACTCCCATGTCCACCCTCGCACCTTTAGTGAAGGAGATATGGTTCTAGTCTATGACCAACCCAATGACAAGTTGGGAA
This sequence comes from Pseudotsuga menziesii, assembly GCA_001517045.1. Lineage (NCBI taxonomy): Eukaryota > Viridiplantae > Streptophyta > Pinopsida > Pinales > Pinaceae > Pseudotsuga > Pseudotsuga menziesii. The sequence continues at coordinate 33,698 of LPNX010655333.1, read as the reverse complement.
AAGGAAAGTTCGAGTCAATGTGGTACGACCCATACGTCACCCACCGTTGCCTCGGAAAAGGGGCATACACCCTTATTGACTCTAATGGAAAACTCTTGGAGAATCCCCGCAATGGGCTCTACATCAAGAGATTTTACGCTTAACATCACCAACGAGTCGCTTGATTTTCCTTTTTTTTTCAACGTTTTTTCACCACAAATCAGGGGCAGCACCATTAGATGCTAATCCAAAGTCACCTGGAGCCTGTTCGAGACACCTCTCACACCTTCGGGCTCAAAATTTCCATCTTCTATCTTCTAATGAGACCATCGTCTCATGTTTAAGAAGTAATTTTTGGGACCACCTCCCGGAAGTCACCTCAGTTTACATACCACATTGTGATACAAATGTCTCTGGACCTGTACTTGCATCACACTTGCCTACTGCCACTCATGCGGGTTCCCAGGCCACCGCCCGAAAGGCGTGTCATTTCATTTCAACATATAGCTGTCTAATCCATCCACCGCACCTTACACAGGTTTCCGGACAATCGTCCGAAGGACGGATCATTTCCTTTGCATGCATTCAGCACATAACTGCCTCCGGACTTGCACTCACATCACGTGTACTCCAGTCTGTTCACCACAACTCACACACAACTCTCCTAACCTATGTTCGAGAGCCTCCTCGATTTATGTGCCACTGCCACACTGATTCACGTGCCTCTACCGCGATCTATCCCATATATGTTCAAGAGACACCTGTTCCATCCATACTGCACGGATGACCTTTGGACCATTGTCCACTATCCCGACATGGGGGCACCACCAGTGCCTCCTCGATCGGTTGACCATACTGGAGTTTCTTTTAAGCTCTTTTTCTGACACCTAAAAGACTGAAAAGATTGCCCAGCACAGCTGCTTCCTTTCCCACTCGTTAAGGTATAGGAAAGGGTGTCTACATTGTCTCATTTATCTCCTTTTCTGAACTATGTAGACCATCAAATGAAAAGGACCACCTTGGCACATTCAAGCCAAGACTGTTCCCCTCTACATCCTTTTATGCTTTCTCGGGCAGAGGGGCCGAACTTTATGAAAAATCTCACCATGGGTTGTCTTTAAGCTCTTTTCCATCCTTCTCATCAAGAAAATATTGTCGAGCAAACTTGGTTTTGTTCATGCTCGTAAAAATATTTGAATGACCATCCAGTTAGTAGAGGTTTAACCTTTTCTGGCCAGACTGGACTACCAATGGTAAAGAAGTCTCCCATCCCCTAAAGGATGGGCGAGCTCTCCTGTGTATACTTTTATCCTTTTTCGGGCACAGGAGACTACCAATAAAAAAAGATCCCCCACTGGAGTCTTCTTCATGCTTTCAAACTCTCTAAAATTGAAAGCATCATCGAGCATTTACTTTCTTGGGCTCACCAAAAATCCACAAGATCGTACCACAACGGTGTCTGTAGACACCACCCCACAGATAACAGTTTGGCAGCATTCCCACTTTGGGTTGCCTTTGTTCAAAGTACTCTGCAATGTGTCTTCCTTGGATCCCATCAATACCAAAAGTGTTTACCTCTCCCTAGTATTTCCCATCTGTAATTACATCCCCGATATTATAGCTATGATCCATTTCCCATGAGTCAGTTTAATTTGCTGCCTGGTCCACCCTGCCGTCATACTCTAAACAAAGGAAGTTTGAGTCCACTACACTCCCTCTGCCCCTATTCAACTCCTCCCCCCCCCCCCCCCCCCCCCCATTCAATGGGTCAGTCCTCAGATTGTCTCACATCTTTCGGTTATCTCCCTCCCGCTTCTAGTCAAGGAAACACCATTGCCTTGACCAAGTGCAGGTCTCCCTCTGTCGACTACAACACATGTGTTCCAGAGGATAGACCCAGAGGTCCATGTATCCTGGTTTTATTAACCTCATTGATGAGTTCCTTGGACCACTTGAGAGGAGTCCTTAGTGCCTCTCGGGATGGTTTTTTCTCATGTGCTCAACTCCAGTTACATCATCGCACCATTGAGATTCATACAGGGTATTGGTCCGTGCAATATTTGGTCGAAAACCCCGGATGTCACCTGAATCTAGCACATTGATGAGTCTACTTGAGGGACCCAAACAAGTTCATGTCCCAAGTGATTTTCGGGTTGCGTTGGAGACAGTGTTCAGAAGCCCCGGTAGTGCTTCTATATAGATTTATGATTGATGCAGCATATTTGTACCACAGAGACTCTGACTCTCCGTCAATGGGTCCCTACAACTATGTACCATTCCAAATCCAGTAGGCCATCAATCATGAATATATAGCATTCCATGAGAATGCCATGGGTCCAATGTAACAGTTCTACAGATCAGTATTGTATTGGGCCTCTTATTGAGGCAACCACTATGTATCATCAGTTGTACATGATCGGCTCTTGTATTATAAAGCTTAGATCACATTATTATTTTGACATCGTTACAAGCATGGGAATTCCCACCTCATCCATATACATGTCACACATTATTTGTATCTCACCCACTGACGGGAACCATATTAATACAAAAACCAAAAGCCACCATGCCCTAGCCTACGAAGCACCATCTCTCCCCATAAAATCCTATGATGTTCGTCGGCCATATGATGAGATCCTGCCCTCACACATCAGGGGGCAATTTGTTAACCCAAAAAATCCCTCAGTAAGCTCTACATGACCTACACCACCCAAAGGCATCTACATACAACCCTCACTTGACCCCCCACACCCTCAAAAAGGCTCAAAACTATGAAAAAGGGCTTAAAAACTCCTAAAAAGAGCCAAAATAGCTCTCATAGGGGCTAAAACCTCAAAAAAGGGGCTAAAACCCCTCAAATGAGCTTAAAATCCCCAAAGGAACTAAGGATTGGGTGAAAGGGGCTAAATCCCCAACCAGGGGCTTAAAACCCTAAAAATCTCAAGAAAAAAGTATAAATAGAGGGGTGGGGGTCACTCTCAAATCACTTCTCATCTCCCTATCGTTATGCTACCTGTGTGAGTGCCTTAAGACCCTTTGCCTCTCAAGTCATTCACCCTCCCTCTCCTCCATTCCTCCATTGATCCAAAGCTCCCCATCCATTGAGAGGTGCTCCCCCAAGCTAGGGCATGGTGGCCCATTTCAACCAAAGAAGGTATAATCTTTATTTCATGGCATTTTTCTTACAATTTTCTAATCTATTTTACTTGCAGGTTTCTTTCTCATACTTTGTTGCAAGTTTCCATTGATGTCCTGCAGCTCCTTTGTTTGTTAACAGTGTTGTGCAGGGTTTTGGAGCTTGGCCCTAACCTTGTCTGCAAGGTTTTCTTTCTTTTTCATCCCATCCTCACAAGAACCCTACCCTTCCGTCCTATAGACGGAAGGGAGTTGTTCTACCTTGACACCTTCAAGAGATACAATATGACCCAAATACTCTACCTCCTTTCTCCCAAAGAAACATTTTTGAGGGTTTTGCATATAGTTCGTTCTCCTTTAGTAGTTGTAGTACCCTGTCAACATGTTGAACATGTTCTTCCCAAGACTTGCTATAGATTAGTATATCATCAAAGAATACTAGCACAAATTTTCTAAGGATTGAAAATAGAATTCATCAAACCTTGAAATGTGGAAGGTGCATTTGTTAGACCAAATGGCATGACCAAAAATTCATAGTGACCTGCATGAGTTATGAATGTTGTTTTGGGGATGTCTTCATCCTTCATTCGAATCTGATGATACCCAGAACGAAGATCTAACTTTGTGAAAGCAACTGCTCCATGTAATTCGTCTAACAATTCATCAATGACGGGAATGGGAAACTTATATTTAATGGTGATCTTGTTGAGCTCTCTATAATCAGGACACATACGCCATGATCCATATGGCTTGCGTACCATTACCACTGGTGCAGAGTAAGAACTTTGGCTAGGCCTAATTATGCCAGCCTCTAACATTTCATCCACCATATGCTCAATTTCACTCTTTTGGCTATAGGGATATCGGCAAGTTATAATGTTAGGAGGAACACTGCCTGGAATTAAGTGGATAGCATGATCAATGTCACGAATAGGTTGAAGACCTTTGGGAATATCTTCAAATACCTTGGAATGCTTATTAATGACCCTTTGGATATCTGGGGAGATAGGGACTTTTGAGGTTTGAACATCTAATGAGCATAATTGTGCAACTATACCTTGATGTCCCTTTTTTAACAACTTTGTCATACCATTAGAGCTTATCACCTTGCTTGGTATTCTTGTGATACCATTTAACTCATATTCTTTACCTTCCCATGAAATTTTCACGAAAAGTTTTTGAAAATTAAAAGCCACTGTTCCCAATGATTGTAACCATTGGACACCCAAAATCAGCACCACCCATTGGGATAGCAATCATCAGACTATTCAATACATATTCCCCCATAGCTAAATTGATATTATGGCATTTCCCTGAGCAATTTATAGTTCCTCCATCTGCAATCATTACTTGAAATTATGGTGTTGGATAAACAAAGCAATTAAGAACTTTGGCTAATTTACAGTGAATGAAATTATGAGTACTACTAGAATCAATCAACACGGTTACCTTCTTCTTTTTGATGTATCCTTATATCTTGAGAGTTTGAGGAGTGCTAATTCCAGCCAATGCATGACAAGATATGGTGGGAGAAATTTCTTCTGAAGTATCATCTTCTATTTCTTCTGAAGTCGCCTCTTCTTGAGATGGTTCCTCTTCTTTTGGTTCTTCCTCTTCACAATCTATGTAGAATAATTTCTTCTCGTTGCACTTATGTCCCTTGCTATACTTGCTGTCACAATTAAAGCATAATCCTTTTACTCTTATTTCATCAAATTGTTGGGGTGTCAACCTTTGTGGTAGCTTAGAAGAAGGAACATTATTTTCTCTATATGTGTTGGAGAAGGCCTTTCTAGTATTCATTGCCATATTTTTATTTTCAACCTTCCAAGTTCCTTTCCATCATGAAATCCTTCTCTAGAGATGATGGTTCAAAGAGACACGCCTCATGTTGAATGTTATCTTTCAAGGTTCCAATAAAGAGATATAACAAATTATCTTCTGAAATATTCTTCACTCTAAGACTTAGCTGCTGAAATTGCTTGATGTGATCTGTAACTGAACCTTTTTGCTTGAGATTTACCAATTGACTGAAGAAGGTGTTGCTATTTCTATCCCCATAATGTGCAATCAATTCTTTTTTGAATATAGACCAAGAGATAATAGACTCCTTTTTACAGTCACAAAGCCATTGGTACCATACAAACTGATCAGGTTCTAAATACAAGGATGCAATAGTTACCTTTTGCATAGTGGGCACTTGGTGTAGATCAAAGAATTGCTCCATCTGAAAAATACATGTGATTGGATCCTTGACATCAAACATTCGCATGTCAATCTTGGGGATAAATTAGTTTCTTGGACATGAATTGAACCTATGATGTTGTAGTGAATCATCAACTTTTGAGGACTCCAAATTCCTACTCTCCAATTGTTTTTCAATTTTTTTCCAAACGTGACTGGAATAAGTCATCTTGTTCCTTCTTATCCTCTTCTTGAGTAGATAGTTGAGGAACAAAGTTATGTTTGATATCCTTGATAAACTCCTTCAAGTCTTGGAGATCTTCTTTACTAGCCTTCCCTTTGAGATCCTCTTTAGTAGCCATCTTCTTTTCGAATTTAGCAAAGTCATCAATTTTCACACTTTCTTTAATCATATCTTCCAACTTGCACACTCTAAAAGAAATGTCTTCCATTTCCTCGTAGGTTGGGGATGAACCCTCTGGGGGTTTGAGTGGAGTGTTATTCTTTCCACTTCCTTTTGGTGGAATTTTTAACAATATCACACCCTATGTTTTACCACAAATATATCCTTCTACTAAAAGTTATTCAAATGCAAAATGGCATACCTTTTTCAATCACCGATTGGGAGGTTGTTTTAGGTCCGACTTGTAACTGAATTAAAATTTGAATTGCGACTCCTCTAAGGATAAAAATTCATCCTTTAGTACCTTGATCTGTCCTCTTTCCAATGCCGCAGATCTGACCTAATTTGGATGAGTCAACAAAACGTTATTGCAAATATACCAAAACCTCTTATTTTTGGCCTATCCAGAACAACGAATTTGTATTGTATGCCACGTTTCCATTGTTTTGTTTCTATATCTGAAACTTATACCAAATATAACCTAGTCCCTCTTCTTTCATATTCAACTATTCCCACTCCGTTTGGATCTCGGATTCCTCAGATATGACCTTTTTCCCAAGAACACCTTTTTTAGACTAGCTGTAGGACTAGTAAACAACCCTCGCTTCCTCCACGATTATATACAAAAATGTAATGGATCATGATCTGAATTTTTTACTGGAGATATGTCAGCCTGTTTTGGAAGTGGGTTTTTAACCTTTCTCTCTGATTCCTTGTATAAAAAAACTTGTATCGAAATTTCCAAGATAACTCGTTTTGCAGAAGCTAGTCCCAAGGAGAGAGCTCTGATACCAAATGTTATGCAATCAAATCCCAGATATAGCATAAAAAGAGAAGAAATAGAAAATAATAGAGTAATCCACACCTAAAATATGAATATCAGAGATAAATATCAATCCTCTTCGAGGGAGGAACCTCCTTACACAATGTACAAGACAATATAAGATGATATGATGCTAAAATGAGAATATCTCCTTCCTATATATAGGAGATACTCGTGTACAATAACAACTAATAAACCCACTATTAGACCCCAAACCTACATAACTAATATGTAATTCCCCACAATATAGTGGGTAATGTGCCACACTATATGGTGTAATGTGTCATCAATAAGGGCTTAACAGATATCCAGTCCACTTCTGATGACCACGACATTAATGATCACCTTATGGTGGCATCAAACCCTTATTACCTGCCATATTGGTTAGATCCCCCCCCATATCTATATTATATTTTGTACTCTCTTCCATCAGATGAGTTCATTATGGAATTTATGTCTTTAGATGAGATTCCTTGGAAAGGTCATCATCATCGATCTTCTTTACATCCCCATTACCAATTGGTAGAGAATCATTTTGAGTCGTTGGTTTCATATGATATTGTAACTACTCCTCAATCACCTGTACTCATCCACAATGTTGATTCCAAAGGTAATCTCAGTTATATTAATAAGACCTTTCTAGTCGACATCAATGAAACCTGGAGTTGTTGAACACATTCAGTTGGTCCAGAATTGTTCTTCCCCGGAAGTTGAAACTTACATGACCCTTTTCAGAGAATTTAGAGATGTTTTTTCTTGGAAATATAAAGAAATGATAGGGATATATACTTTTATCATCGTTCATGATATCATTACAAACCCTTATGCCAAGTCGATCCATCAGAAACTACGTCAAGTACATCCACATAAAGCAACGACCATTAAGGAAGAAGTTGAAAAACTTCTTAGGGATGGGTTCATTTACCCCGTGCCACTGATGGAATGGGTTTCTAATATGTGACTAAAAAATAGGGCACAATTAGGGTTTGTATTGATTTTAGAGATATTAATAGGGATTGTCCGAAGGATAATTTCCCTACTTTGCATATCGATCAAATCATCGATAATTGTGCTAGAAGCGTCATCTTTTCATTCATGGATGGTTTTTTCCGGTTATAATCAGATAGAGACACTCCCTACCGATCAGCATAAGACAACCTTCATTTTCCCATGGCGGACCTTTGTCTATAGAAAATTTCCTTTTGGTCTTAAAAACGATGGCGCTACATTTCAATGCGTCATGTCTTATGCCTTCTATGATATGAAACATATTGTGGAATCATACCTTGATGACCTACCTGCTCATTTGCGGCATCGAGAACACCATGTTGACCATATGAGAGTCATTTTTCTCAAATGTCTCCATTACAACATTCGGTTAAAACCACACAAATGTGTTTTTGTGTTGAGACGGGACGATTGATTGTATTCATTGTTTTCAAGGATGGAATCCGCATTGACCCTCTGAAAATTGAAGTTGTTTTGGCCCTACCGCCACCTACCAACATAACCAAACTTAAAAGTTGCAAGGGAAGGAAAACTTTTTGCGTTGGTTTGTATGCAACTATGCTGAAAAGACACATGGTTTTATGTGTTTTCTTAAAAAGGATACACCTTTTGTTTGTGACAATCCTACACAACGTGCATTTGATACTCTCAAGCATGCTATTACACAAGTTCCTGTGATGCAACCACCAGATTATACTAAGGATTATTCCTTGTATGTGGTTGCATGTTTAACTACCATCGGTATGGTGCTAGTTCAAACTAATTAAAATGACCAAGAACATGTGATTTATTACCTGATTAAGAGTCTTCTTGACTCTGAAACACATTACTCGCATGTTGAGAAGTTAGCTCGGGATACAATCATCGCAGTCTAGAAGTTTCATCATTACATTCTGCTTCGCACAACTACTGTGCACACAGATTCTAACCCGTGTATTACATCTTGACTCGTTAAGTACTTGGGGGCAAATATTCTTGTTGGATTGTCATTCTCCAGGAGTTCAAATTAGAATTCGTGAAATCTAGTTCAAAGAAGTCTCTAATCTTCGGGGAACTAATGTGTGATTGTCCCCAAATTACTGAGGAAATGCAACCCTCTGATTCATTACCCGATGAATCCTTGTTTCTCATTACTACCTATGATGTGTGGTATGGATATTTGATTGTATATCTTCAGACTCAATGCTTTCAGCAAAACGCAACCCAAGATGAACATCGTCGAATTCATCATCATGCCAAATATTACCTCATAGTAGATGATACATTGTATCATTGTGGTGTTGATTAAATTTTACGACATTTCTTAACCCACGATGAGGTTGAAATAGTGTTGAATGGTTATCACTCTATATATTGTGGTCGTCATCTTTCTGGGATGGCTACTGCCTACAAAATTCTACGAGTTGGGCACTTTTGTCCCTCAATCTTCAAAGATTGTATGGAAACCGTAAAAAAATTCCCACCCTACCAGCTTTTCCAATCACAAAAGCACACCCACCCATCTCCTCTACATCCCATCATTGTTGTAGTTCCTTTTGCGAACTGGGGCATCGATTTCATGCATTGTAAGCCTACTTCAGCCAGGGGTCATGGTTACATCATCGTAGTCGTAGATTATTTCACAAAATGGGCTGAGGCTATACCTACATAAGCTGAAGAAGGTAAAAATACTTACCTTTTTCTCTTTAACCACATTATCGCTAGGTTCGAAGTCCCATAAGCCATTGTGACTGATCACAGTTCACATTTTCAAAATTAGATGATGATGGAGTTAAGTGCTAAACTAGGTTTCCGCCATGATAACTCTACACCCTAGTACCCACAGGCCAATGGCCATGTTGAAGCTATGAACAAGGTATTGAAAACTATGCTTCAATGGATAATAGGACAATATAATTCTAGTTAATTATTCTCCACATTATGGGCTTATAGGAACATTGTTAAGAAATCCACTAGTTTTACACCATTTCAATTGGTGTGCGGGTTGGAGGCTACTCTTCCTATTGAGTGTGAGATTCCTTCTATGAAACTTGTCATGGAACAACTACCAATACCACTGAAGAGGAAGAATGTTTATTGTATCTGAACAAACTCTATGAGACTTGTCGAGATGCAACCTTAGCCAATGAGATGCACAAGCGATGAATCAAAGCTCATTACTACCGATTTGTTCAACTTCGCCTCTTCAATGAAGGTGATTTAGTCCTAACATATGACCAGAAGCATGATAAATTGGGAGGTGGAAAATTGGAATCCATGTGGCATGGGTCCTATATTGTGAGTCATGTATTAGAGAAAGGATCCTATGAACTTATAGACTATGATGGGATACCCTTGGGCAGGCCTTGGAATGGGATTTACCTTAAGAAGTATTATGCCTAGTAAATATAGGATAGATACCTTATAAATATTGTTAATAGTGTGTGTTGTGTATAGTTTTGCTTTTTGTTTTGTTATGAAAGTAGGATTCATCTTAGTAAGTCTGATATATAGTGTTATGCTTGAATGAAGAGATGACCACCTATTTAGGCTTCACAAATGGTGCTAGTCTTCATACTCAGAACCTCGCATTAGAGGCATGGGTACTTTATTCCCCTACTGATGATTTGGTAAGCTCAAGAGGAACTTGTTTAGATCCGGCTATGAACAATATTGAAGAGTATCATGCAATGATTGGGTTATTAACTGAAGCTTTAACAAATGATGTGAGTCAGATTAGGGTTTATTTAGATTCAGAGTTAGTTGTGTATCAATTGAACCGGGTCTTACCATATGTAACCCCTTACTTCTTCGAATGTTCCAAAGAGTTTAGCTTCTTGAAAGGTATTTTGAGTTAGTTTTTTATCAACATATCCCAAGACAATTGAATATAGTGGTTGATTCGTTGGCTAATTATTTTTTAAAATTGGTACTTATCTCATGTTTAATGTTCATTCAATATTGATCGCATGTCTAAAGATCACAAAAACACACAATAAGTAGCCATTAATGTACAAATACATCACATAGACATGCATTTCTATAAAAAAATCATTATTTTATAAATATAACCAATACTAAAACAAAATCTGAAGCCATAAGCTTTCAGTACACCAAAATCTGAAACCATCAATTTTTCAGTACATAAAGTGGCCAAAAGTATGAAGCTTCGAAGCTGTCAGTATATACTACAAAATATAGTCACTCTAAGATAATCCTCATGCTCATGGAAGCACATCACCACATGAGTTACCCTATAGAGTAGCCTCCTAAAATATCCTAACACCCCTATGGTGTGGCGTTGATAACATCGGGGGAGGTCATCGATGGATATGTTTGGAACGTTGACCATTAGTCTCTGAAGGTTGTATTCAATATACTACAACTTCTCCTTTGCTTCCACCTTCTGAATGTCCATATTCCTTACCACCCCTTACCTCTCAATGGTCGATGCTCTAGAAGGTCGAGATGGACCAATATCTACAAGGTAGCATACCATATCTTAGTATTGCAAAACACAAAAAAATGAAAAATACTAAAAATAAAAATAATAATGAAAGTGGTGTATTTCTTACCTCGGTCATCCCACTGATCATCCTCGGGTAAAGGTATATCAAGGTCACCCTTGAAATTGTTCTGTGCATATGCATAATCTTCCACCATCAAAAGTTGGCCACGCAGCCAACAGAAGAATACTGAACCATAGGTCATTGTGGGCCCACCGCCACCTCCATGGATTACCATGACCTCTACCCACCTCAGCATATGTGTATCCCGAGGCTTTAACCTGTTGAGTAGTATCTGAGGGTGCAGCAGAGGAACCCTCTCCAAAAATAAACACACTACTATGGCACAATATCCTAACTGCTTGAGTTCTCCTCAACGACATTTTGTGAGTTGGTATTTGAGGCTCACTAGCAACCCGTCACTCCAGTTGAAAATAGTAGGATCCATACACTCCAATGCATATAACATGTGGGTTGGAGTCGTCTGATGGGCAGCCTTGTTACCCGCCACCTTCTCAATGTTGAATGTAAGTGTTCTTAAAGGCATATCCATGATATGTTTGATCAGAATTTTGGCTCCTTGCGACCTCGTTCCGATCACACAGTACTCATCAATAAGGCCATCGATATTCATATCTCCCCCTCTAGGATCGAAGAGTGACACCGAACACCCTCTCCTAGAATGTCCAATTAAGAAATAGATGTCCTCAACATCAATGGTCAGGATATGGGTTCCCACTTGGAAGTGTTGTTGCTTTGGGTCCCACATCCTTATCAGGTGGTGCAATAAGTGAACATGGGATCTCATGCCCGGAACTATGAAGTATTTGAGGACTCCACACTCCCTCAAAGCCATCACCATCTTCAGATTGTTTTTCGCTTGGGAATCATACAAATCGTGTTCACGTTCCTTCCAAATGACCATGATTTGTCTCAAATACCTGTGGGACATCCACAAAACATGCATTAGAAACATTTAATGGAAGAAAATTTTCAAATATTTGCTTTAAACCTTCACTTTTGAAGTTTTGCGACTACCAACGCTCTTTCATTAAGAGAACAGAGTTATGACACCTCTTCTCCTTAAGGATAGAGTGGTGACGACACTCTTTCCCATTTCAGGGGGTGCATCAATGCACCTCCCAAAAAGGAGAAGAGCGTCGCCTAGGGCGTGCTCTTCCTCTTTGCAAAACTAGCCTAAAAGCCTCAAAAAACTTGATGAAATACAAAATTTCTACACTCAAAATGAAGGGAAGGATGAGGACTCTTACTTGGACAGGTCGATTTTTCGAATGGATGTTTGTAGCTCTTGGAATCCTCGTTGCAAAATCACTTCTCCAACAATATTTTTCACTACAAACTCTTCAGGTTAAAAAAATAATGGTAAATAGTTTTTACTATTTCACTTTTTAGATTATTTTTTATTTTAAAATAGAAAATAATATTTGAAATAGTTAAATATTATTTATTTTTACCATATTTTTCTATAGTTTCAATTGTGAAATGTTCTAATGTTTTTTTTAGAATTTTAGGACCTTATTGGACGTTTTTTTGGCTACAATAGAGTCTCTTTTTTACTTTTTCATGCTCCATGTCAAATTGAAAAAGGTTATGAGCGCCTTTTATGCCCTAGTCGTGCTCGTTACGAACTCTGAGAAAAGGTATCGAGTACACTTTTATTTCTTTTTTCAGACTCATAAAACTAAACACGAAAAATGAACCCCCTTTGGAGTCGTCTTTAAGCTCTTTTCAGACTCTCTAAGTAGGAAAAGATCGCCAAGCGAACTTGATTCTTTTACGTTCATAAAATTACATGAAAGGTCATATATTTGGTGATAGTTTACCCCTTTTTCGGACCGTTTAGACTCATTTATGAAAAAGGTATGCTCTAGTTCATCGCGACTATAAGATTTCTCCTGGGTATCAGTTTATACTTTTTCGGACCTCGGGGACTAAATTTACAAAAAATCCCACTTTGGAGTCTTCTTAGTCATTTCAGAATATCTAAACATGAAACGATGATAGAGTTTACCTTCTTCAGACTCATAAAATCAAGCGATCAAGGACCCTTTTCTGGGAATGAACCCCTCCTTCATCAGGTTCATAAAACATATGAGGTTGGACTCATCACCTGATGAACTATATCAAGCATTTGTTTCCCTTTTCAATGTTGTTAAAAAGCAAAGAGGTACTCATCCATCATGATGGGGAAATTAAGGAAACGGGAAAATATTTTTTATTTGTATTAATGGAAGCTTATGGTCACCCTTGAACATGGAACCTGTCTACATTTCATTCAAATAGTTGGGTATTCATCTTGTCATCGAGTCAATCCACTTTCATGAGTAATCTTACTCCTTTGAGTCAATTCAAAGAATGCATCGTCCTACCCTTGCATTGTGTCTAGTCTCCACCTCGATTGAGTCAATGCTTCCAAATCACTTGTCATGTTGTTCGATGTTCAAGGGGAGTATTTATCACAGTCTACCATCTGCAGTTACCATACCTTCCTTCGATTCGGTCATATATGATATAATCCCATGGTTGTTCCATTATCAGAATCGCTTCAAAATCACTTTTGTTCCAAGTTTTGTGTCGATGATGGTGGAAACCTCATGGCCCTCCTTCAATGATTGTATTCCCATCAACACCAGCACATCATCCGAGAATTAGTCTTAGAACCCAGTCAAGTACCTTGAAGCCTGCATGCCTTAATGGCAGGTTTCCTTGCCTTCAACAATAGACTTCCATCATCCATCTCTGATTGAAAGATTATGTCGATTGTTCGACTTCAACTCATTCATTCACATTAGGAGGAAGGTATTGAAGTACCTTGGGAATAATTAACATTAATGGTTTTTTCCCTTGCATTTGTTAACGTTTTACATCAATGACCGGTAATCAAGTGGTTTCTACCATGTTCGACATTAATACATCTATTCACATGGATAGAATCGTACTATTTGGGATTGGAATGAAGACCCTGAGTGCTTAGTTTATTCGCTTGAATATGTGCCTATCCTCGGGTTGAGATGAAGTATTTTTTTAGTCATTACATGGATATACATTGTATGTCTACTGGTTGTGATCAAGTTGGAGTCAAGATGGTATAGATATACAACATATATTCAGTATCTATGTCCCAATTTGAGACTTGTTCATCATGGATCTAATGTGTATTATTGGTATTCATGAATTTGTCATTTTACATGGCTCTGCAGTGTATTGGACAACAACCATGATTTGAGTCAGATAGTTTGGTATTGTGTCAAGTTTTCACTTGCCACTCTTTTTCCTCTGATTCCAAATCACATCTAGCAAAGTATTTCACCTATCACATCCCTCTAGCTTCATACTTTGGGTGGAATTATGTTACACATAAAAACTATCACTTTGCTTAATCCCCTAAAGTTCCCTGGCCAAAGCATATTTTGGAGGAGATTTTTGTTCAATCCTAATAGCTATGACATACTCTATCTTGTGACATAGAGAGTCATCTTTGTCCAACGCCTTTTGCCCAGTGACAGGAAGCATCACTGACACTTGTTTCCCATTGGCAAGGTGCGATGACCCTCCCTGACACCTTATGCTTGTGTGCAAGGAGCATCAACACTCTCTAAATGGAAAAAAGAAGAGATTTCAAGAACCTTCTAGATTAATGTCATCATGGAGGATTATCCCAACTAACTAGAGTAGGTGGCACTCGTACCCCTAGCCTCTAGGGATGGTCCCTCACCTTCCTCCCAAAACATCTCACCCCATTTGGTCCATGTTGGCCTATATAAGCAGCCTCTACCCCATGAATGAGGGAGGACCAAGAAAAGCACCTTCATGCTTGTGGAATCATTCTAAGTGTGAGAGAGAAAAATAGTATGGTCTTGTGAGTGAGGGTTTGTAGAGCTTGTGATTGTGAGTCAAGAGAATTGAGAGGACAAAGCTTCAACATCAATGATTTGGTTGTATATTTCTTCTCTATTTCAATTAATACAAATATGTTCCCCTTCCCCATGAATAATTTGTGTTTGATATGATTCATTCATTGTTTTTCTCCTTGATAATTAACATAGAATGTTAAATCATCTCATTGTTTTCACTTTTGTATCTTGTTCTTTACATTCTTTTTCATGTACAACTGATCGTAAGATAATTCACATGGCAAGGATCACCTTCGTAAGTGAGGTAATAAATCTTTGAATTCAAGTGATTGGACAATCTAGGGATAGGATACATTGTTGTGAATCTTTTGTTCTAGATCTTCCCCATGTAGACTGGGGAAATCATCTTTGTCCGCATTAATTTAGGATTTCCGATAACACCCACCCTTCTTGGAGTCCCTCATGCACATGTGCATTGAAACCATTCCAAAAATGGAAACAATAACTATACCAACCAACTAACAACCCTATAGTAACCCAATCCCCTAGCTCCAATGGAGATTTTATACAACTGTATTGGCAGTTTCTTACCTTGGCAATTACATTGTTTTACAACGTCAAGATGGTTACAATTAAATGCATATCACTTTTTAGCTTTTATCCTCATCTGCAAATATTTTGGGGTTTGACCAACTGTCATTCTTCTCTGACATTTTTTCAAAATTGAATGGGCCAACAATTGTTGCCACATATTCTGCTTCAATAGTTTATAATACCACCACTAACTGCAACTTAGAATGTCTAGCTTAAAACTGGACTAACAAGAGCGAAAGTATATCATGTAAGTAGATTATTGTCCATCTCTGTCTCCACCAAAATAAAAATATGCAAAACCTTCAATTTGTAAATATGTTGATTTGTAGAAAATAACAACATTTGAAGTGCTCCTTAGATATCTTTGTATCCACTTCACATCATTCCAATGCTCCTTACCATAATTTTCCATGAACCAACTAACAACTCTCATTGCTTTGACAATATTCAGCCTTGTACTCACCATGGTGAACATGATGCTTCATACTACTACTGAATATGGTACATGAGACATGATTTCCTTCTTTTCTTCTATGCTAGGGAATTGTTTGAAGGAAAACCTAAAGTTTGCAGGAAGTGGGTGCTAATTGTTTTCTCATTCTGTATACTAAAGCATTGCAATATATTTTC
This sequence comes from Pseudotsuga menziesii, assembly GCA_001517045.1. Taxonomy (NCBI): domain Eukaryota; kingdom Viridiplantae; phylum Streptophyta; class Pinopsida; order Pinales; family Pinaceae; genus Pseudotsuga; species Pseudotsuga menziesii. The sequence continues at coordinate 17,582 of LPNX010655333.1, read as the reverse complement.
TATATATGATTTTTTACTTAACTAGATATCTCTACATCTTCTATCCTTATGTATCTTCATCCCTAAAATTTGATTTGTTTCTCTAAAATCCTTCATTTCAAATATCCTAGACAACTAAGCCTTAATATTAATCATTTTTTTCATGTTGGGGCCTAAAACCATCATATCATCAACATACAACAACAAGGTAATAAAACTTCGATTATCGAACCTCTTATAATATGCACAATGGTAAGCTTCACATCTACTAAAACCTTGGCTCTTTGTGAAGGTGTCAAATTTTATGTAACACGTCCTTAGAGATTATTTCAATGAGTACAAATATTTATTGAGTTCACAAACCCAATGCTCTTTTCCTCTCTCTTTGTAACCCTTAGGTTGATCCAGATAAATATCTTCCTTAAGATCACCAGGCATGAAAGCAATTTTTCCATCTAGTTTCCCCATATCTAAATTTTATGTTTCTACAAGTGCAAGTTAAACCCTTATAGTAGTTAGCTTCACAATTGGAGAGAAGATTTCATTAAAATAAATACCTGACTTCTACACATAACCTTTTTCCACCAAGTGGGATTTATAACATTCTATTAACTCATCATTTTTCTTTTTCTTTTTTGTAACGCCAAATTGTTTCCATGATGTTTCCTCTTAATGGGCGATTCATAAGTTCTTATGTTTCATTCTTGTGTAGTGATTCATTTTTTTCCTTGGATTTCATCCATTTATCTACATTCTTAGATTCTCTAGATTCTTGAAATGAACAAGGTCCACCATCATGAGTTAACAAAGCAAAAAAGACTAAAAATAAAGAGAGTACATTTATGGATGTCTCTTGGGACATGTGGATATTTTGAGTTGTCGTTGCTAGACTTGTTGTTCTTCATGCTAATCAGAAGCTACTTTTTCATCTTCACTCATTTATAGTTCAACAAGTACAATCTTTGGTGTCTACTACACTGCATGGATTTTTCATTGAAAATAATCCCAGCTAACAATGTGGTTAATAGGATCCCACGGTCTATAACCCTTTACTATATTATCATAACTGAGAAAAACACCATTTCTTTACTTAAGGTCACCCTTGGACGACCTTCTTTCCTTAGGCACATGAGAAAATGCATCATATCCAAAGATACACAAGTGAGAATAATCAACTATCTTACCACATCAAACCTCCTCTAGAATCTTTGTATACAATGCAGTTGTACGTAACCTATTTATTAGATAAGCAAATTGTATTAACAACCTCTACCCATAATCCATTATCAAACCTAGATGTGTTAAACATGTTTCTTTCATGTGCCATGATTGTGCAATTCATCCACTCAACCACACCATTTTTCTCTGGAGTATATGGAGTAGTCTTATGGTGTTTAATTCTGTCCTATGTACAAAATTTATCAAATTCCTTAGATCCATACTCTCCTTCATTATCCGATCTAAGGCATAAAATAGACTTTCCCAAACTTTTCTCTACTTGTGCCTTTAACTTCTTATATTTCTCAATGGATTCAGACTTATTTTTCAGAAAATACACCCACACTCTTTAAGAATAAACATTATAAAATTTAGAAAATATCTAGAACCATTTATAGGCAGAGTGGTCCAAATATATCAAAGTGGCGACTGGTCCAAATATATCAGAGTGGAAACTAGTCCAAATATATCATGATGAATAATTTGCAAAGTATCAAAACTTTTACTGGAGCTTATAATAAACTGAACTCTCTTTTGTCTACCCAAAATATAGTGTTCACACAAGTCTAAGTTACAAGACTTAATCCAAGAAAGCATACCTTGGTCATGCAAAATTTTCAAACCTTTTTCATTCATATGTCTATTTTTTATGACACGCCATCATTGTGTCTGGAACATTCCCTAATTTTTTGTTGATGCGTGATTTGTCATTGTATCACCACACAAACAATACATGGTCCCATAAGATTATCATTTTTCTACCACAAGGGATTCTTTGGTAAAATTTCAACGATTACCAAAGGTAGTAGAATACTCCAACTTATCCATTATCTTGATAGAGATCAAATTCTTTGGTAAAGATGGTACATGTCATACATCATACAACTTCCTTTCTTTGTCATAGTCCAACTTGATCTTAATGTCCTCTCTTACCACAATTTGTAAAGGAAGATTATCACCCAAGTAGACCATCTCGTCACTGTAGGGATGATATTTGACAAACAAGTCTCTATGTGGAGACATGTAGAAAGATGCACCTGAGTCCAAAACATGAACGTATAAAATAGATATGTTGTTAATGAGACGAAAAGCCTCTCATGTTGTCTTCTTTTTGAATATTCTATAATAGCTTCAATTGATGGTTGATGTGACTTTTCAACCTTCTTTTCCTTCTTTAGATAGAAATTACATTCCTTCCTCAAATGCCCTGGTTTCCTACAATTTTAGCACTTCCCTTTTAGCTTGCGTCCTTTGGACTTAGATTTGGAATGTGATTTACCTTGTTGACCCCTTTCGCTCGATCGAACTCTAATATATAGGACTACATTGGTAGAGGTCTCTAGAGATGATAATGGCATCAACTCTTCTCCCAACAAAGTGGCTACCACATCATCAAATTTCAGAGTTCTTCATGATGAGTTGGTGATGGTCACCGCCATATGATCCCCTATAATGGGGATGGATCAGAGTAAAATGATTGCTCTATCTTCATCCTTAACTTTTACACCAACCAAGAGAAATTTGTTGATTAGGGGATTAAACTCATTTGGATGATCTGCCACAGTTGAACCCTCCTTCATCCTAAGATGATAAAGTTGTTTTTTATGAAAGCCACATTTGTTGTCAATTTAATCTCATACATATTCCCAAGTTTCTCCCAAAGTTATTTCTCTTACGTTTCTTTAGAAACATTGAAAACATAGAGTTTTCTAAACAAAGACAAATTGGAGAAATCACCTTCCTGTCCAGATTTATCCAATCCTCGTCTGTCACGCTGCATGATTTTTCACAACCCATTTCAAGGCTAGGGATTGGCCATTTTGAATCAAGAAATCCTCCACCTTATTTTTCCATATGGAGAAATTATTTCTATCAAACAGTGCAATCTTGAACTTGGTTAAACCTCCTATCATTATTGCAGCACTTATTCGCAGATAACCCTATGCCTATGAGTTTTTCAGGCTTTGCTACCAAATGTTAGAAAAATTGTAAAAAACAAAAGCAAACAACAACACCACTAGAACATGATATTTACATGGAAAAATTTATGTGTGTAGGTAAAATCACTATGGCAGCTTCAATATGTTTTTTATTACTTGGAAAAAAAATTACAATGATTTATTCTCAAGTGATACAATGCTAAGGATCACTCCCCTTTTATACAATACATACGAGGGTTTTATAAGGAACCAGAATACACTAAAAGGGCCTATAATTTTTTGCCTTGAGGGCCCCACCCCCACGCATTCAAATGGTGGTCCTAACGCCCCACGCATATGACACCCACCACCCCACATGCGCTTGATGAATATGAATTGCGTGATAAGATAGTCATGCATAAACCTGCATGAAATTGTTAGAGATTTGGATATTGACTTCACCTTCTAATATTGAGTGGACAAATGATGATAGTGAAGGATCCAACCAGGAAAAAGTGTGCACTCAACCCAGGCGGTTCATAATGAAAAATAGACTAAGTTGACAAGGGGATGCTTACCCACCTCCGTGTATGGGAACACAAGATGAGGAAAAGCACTCCTTGGGAAAATTTGAGGATGATTGTTAGAATAACTTGAATATCATGAGATTATTGGTTGAAGGTGACAAAAGCACTAGTACAAACATGCCTATCTTAGAGCACTTAAGCAAGAGGTATGGAATTATTTTGGTTGGCTCATTAAACTCGAAAATTTTTGGACATACTATTGGATCATTTCGAGGCAATAACTATATGGCCATTTGTCACCTTCTTCTCATTGGCAATTTCCTTAGGGAAGCATACTGCCTAGGAAGTTGGTAGTCAAACCTACGTGCACGAAGAAAATATGTCAAGATCAGTGAAGAAGTAAAAGTGTTGGGTTGCAAAAGATGACTTGATAGCTTAAGGAAGGGTCGAAGACCTTTCCATTGTTTAGAATATATATATATATATATATAGAGAGAGAGAGAGAGAGAGAGAGAGAGAGAGATTAAAGTGTGGAGAGAAGTGGATGGATTGAACATAAGTACATACTTAGGGAGTTGGATTGGAAATTCCTAAGTTGCAACAATCTGGGGAAGTTTAATGTATAGAAGCATGACACAATGGTTAAGAGTACTGAAGTAGTAGTAAGGCTTGAAAATGCAACACTTGGACATTTGCACAATGTTCTGAGTGGAGGTTGGGATGCCAAAACAATAGAAGGCAGTTGCATCAATAGTGAACACTTAGGTTTCCATCACAATAGAAGGAAAGAATAGAAAATTAATTATCCAAAAGACATTATTGATAGAGTTCAAGAAAATACACTTTGTTCAAAGGAAGAATTGGATAATGAGAAATTATTGCACAAGTAATTATGGTTATGTGAGTGCAAATAGATGCATGGTCCTAGGCATCAAAATTAGAGGGCAATAGGTTCTTGAGGATGTTGTCGGGTACCAAAACATATTTTAGTGGGGAAGGATGTAAAGCACTAGCTTTTAATGGCTTCGGGTTCCTTTGCCACATGATCACCTCAGTGGTCATGACTAGCTAACATAGATGGACATGATGAAAGGCGGATGGCCAAAAGAGTCACCTTCAGAGTGCCCTTGTCCATTAGCAAGGTGAACCACAAACATGCTAGGCACCCTTACTCAAAGTTTAGGTTCATTGTAGGCCTTGGCAACGTGCACATTAGTTGGATTCACCAAGAGAATCTTGTACATGAACTTGGTGAGGGAAAACAAAGAAGGGTAGTGTAGTACACACTAGAGTATTTGTGATTGTAGTCATTGTTTGTCAACGTTTTGATCCATTTACTCGTGACTCTCCATCAGGACAAAGGTTATTGTAGTTAACCCCATCTATGGACATGCACTATGCATGATGCAAAAAATGTAAAAAGAACTTAGCTAGTTTTAAAATGACTTAAGTAAACTTGGTTGGGTGCACATTAGTAGGTGGACTTTCTGGGTGCACTTTCTAGGTGCACCTTTCCAGTTACAGTCGGTTATGAAATGTCTAGGCATATTGGGTGCACTTGTTAGGTACACATCCAAGTGCACCCTCATTGGATGTTGGGCACGTGGCACTTTGGCCATGGCACTATTAGGGTTAACCTTGAATTGGGAATGAGTCAAAGGTGGTTTAGGTCTAACACATGTTTATGGGTCCATGGTATTTAGTGGCCCGTGGTATTTTCCATGGTATTGGTGTCCAATGGTATTTGGTGACACATGATATTGTCCCATGGTATTGCATGTAAGGAAGTATTTATAAAGCTTGAGGAGGCTTCGTTTTAAAGTGGTATAGAGGTGAGAGGTTGTTATCTCACTTGGCTCAGCTTGGTCGGTTTATATCAAGGGATATAATAGATCTATTATGGTGGTTTTTCCCGATTTTGGGTTTTCCACATAAATATTGGGTGTATATCTTTAATTGTTGCTTATATATTGTTGGACCTAGGAAAAGTTAGGCATAATTCAACCATAATTATGCTAGAGAAGATAAAGATTTCAGTCACAAGACAAAAAGGAAGCTGCAGTAGAAGAAGAGCTACAATGGAAGAAGAGTTGCGATGGAAGGAGAGTTGTGATGGAAGAAGATCTGTGACAGAAGGAGAGTCACGACAGATGGAACCGCGATAGAAGAAGAATAAAGCAATTGAAAAGGAAAGTTTGATTGGTCATGGGTAAAGAGTTAATTAGAATAAAACACGCTTTTGGTAATAAAGCATAATTGTATTTTGGGTCGATAGTGCCTATTTTCAGTTGTAAATGAATGTACAAAAATAGAAATGACAATCTGCCGGCTAACAGAAAAGAGTCAGTTGATTAAAACTTGTAAAAACTTATAAAAGGGAGAGAAACCGCTGTGTGCGGGTGAGGTGTGCCTTGTGGATCATTGTTAGTTAGGGATTGAGGGTCTAGGGCTGAAGAGAGAAGAGAGTTTCTTAGCTAGATAATCGATCCAGGCTGTGTGCGGATCGACAATCAAGAGAAGAAGAGACGAAATACATAGACCCAAAACCATTGACCATGAGAGGAGAGAAGTTTGTACGAATTGTAAATAACATCTAAAGAAGAGTTTGTAAGTTGAGTGCGCAGACAAAAGGTGCTAACCAATTTCTCATTCCAGATGAAGAGCACTTTTGTGGCTTTTCTCGGATGGGTTTCCACATTAAATGTTGTCTCTGTGTGGATAATTATGTTTATGTCGAATGCATGTATGTTTTGAATTAGTGGATTTGAATAAGTCATACAATTTATGTTTATTAATAAACCCATATATGTGTGTGTGTGTGTGTGTCGCACCGCTAATAGATCTAATCTGTGATAAGTATTTTATGTTGAATGATGTGTTATGTGTCAAAAAATGAGTATATTGTTATCTTGAATGAATAAACAAAGAACAGGAAGTATAATTCCCAGATTCCGTTGAGTGATTTGATAAAGTACTACAAGAATATAAATCCCCAAATAACTACAGAAACCTGGTTATGGTAGTTCCCAATAGATATCTCGGGTGAGACTATATCTGTGTTGCAGGTGTTGCCAATGTGGTCCTGTTCTATTAGGTTGATATCTCGGTCTTTGTTGACGAACAAAAGGATATGAACCTGGGTTGATCGAAATCATGCCAACAAATGGTTCAGCTATCAGGACCATGAATCATTCTAGTGGGGATATATTGCTGCACCCAACAAAGCCATAAATTCAAGATTGGGTGGATTTTAAGGCACTAGAGTTTGCATGGGAAGAAAGTGAAAGATCTTGGTTGAACCCAACAAAGTGGTTGGAGCGATACCTTTATACGGATATTTATGAGATTTTCTTTAGCGAATTTCCCATTGTGTTATACGAATGGTTTTTAAATTTTGCGACACAAAAGAAAAAATTTCAAGGAGGAGACCAAATAGAGTGGAGCCCTTGGCTGATTCGGAAGGTGAAAAAATATTAGCAACCCTATATCTAGGGCTATCAATTTCTGGGTTGACAGTATTTTGGAAGGATACATCACTAAAATTGTTGTCGACACTATAAGGTCATATAGTGAAACTGACCAAAAAAAAAAATCCAAGGACCTAGAGGACGATACCTAACATATTTAAATACTTGGATCAGTATGTTCGTATGTGAGAAAGGGACCTGGAGAATCGAGTCCGACGAATAAAGATTTGTATTTGAATACCTGGGATATGTCACTAGAGAAGTTTGAGAAAAATGGAGTAGAGTAAGCTGAGATGCTTTCTGGTGATATCGAGACTGAACTAGAAGGGGGACGTCTAAGAAGTGAGAGAAGATTTCAGTCGGGAAAGAGAAGAAGGACTACGACCAAAAAAGGAAGTTGCAATACGACCAGAGGAGAGGACTACGAATTGGCGTCACACTTAGACAAGCATTATTGTGACGAGGAAGTGGAATAACAACCTATATCTGAAAAAGAAGACAAAGAAGAAGACACAAGTCCAGAGTACAAGTACGCCATACCCACGACCTTGTGAACATCCCTGGAGGTAAGATATAGAAACTCATCACCAAGTGGTTTTGTTAATAAAAGTAAAAATAATAGTGGGAATAGAAGACAAGGGACCCACACTAGCTAAACCTTTAATCCAATAGTACCAAGAACAAATATAATGGCCGACAATGATATAAAGTTTCCAATCTTTAATGGAAACAGGTTAGAAGACCCTGAACAATATTGGTTTCTATGTGATGCTGTGTGGATTGTGTGATAGTTACAAGATGAATCCATCAAGAAAGTTCAATTGATCACAATACTTAGAGGTTGTGCATTGTATTGGTACATGAAATTCTATGTGGTTCCGACAGGAGTCCCACAAAAAGCGTTAGATCAAATCTAGGTAGGATTAATAAATGAGTTCAAAAAACCCAAATCTAAGTTGCAGTGTATTATGGAGATAAAAGAAATTAAGCAATTTCCTATGGAATCTATTTGGGACTTCAACTATAGATTCAACACTGATGGCCAAAGTAAGCTTTTAAATGTCAAACACTCGACACAAAGAATGGTTCATTGTGGTATTGTTACTGCACATCTGGATTCCTTTGATGCAACAAAAGATTGTATCTCATACCGAGGCTCTATAATTAGATATGAAGTTGGAATCCTCACTGGTCTGAGAGATTGGTGCAAGAATGATGCAAATACAATCACAACTAGCCAACCTTACACTACACCTTCAAGATATCAAGAAGGGAAAGGAAGTCCAAGAAGAACTCTTGTGTACTAGATGTAGAACCCAAGGGCACCACAAAGACAACTGCCCAACATTTATGAATTCTGTCACATTAGGAGCACAAAACCCGACAAATACAAAAGGGTTGCCTTGGTGTATAATCTATCAAAGTAGAGGGAATCAGTCGAAAGAATGTTTATACTTACATAATATCGTAAGTGCACTGGCCAGTTTATACTGTAAATTTTGCAGATCACTAGGCCATGATGAGAAAGACTATAGAGCATATCAACTGGTGCAGGAGAAAATAGTTGATACTTATTTAATGAATAATGACGAACATGTGTAGGTTGAGAGAGCTTAGGATCAATATCCACAGGCTCGGTATCCTCAAGCATAATATCCACGGAACTAGTACCCGCAACAACAATACCCTCAACCCAGGGGGGTGGAATTTTTAGAGGCCAAGGACAATGAGGAGGATTTGGTTGAGGAAGAGGCCAAATTATATGTCATAATTGTGGGAATCATGGACATTTTTCCAAGTACTGCACTATTCCTACTACAACATGTCTGTACCAAAAATATTTTGATCATACTCTCAAGGAATGTCCTCAGTTGATTATGAGATGGCAAGCCAACAATGTGGGAAACCAGAATCCACCACAGAATCACAATCCGAACCCCAACCAAAATATCCAGAGGATATCTACTGAACCAAGGGAACCACATATTGCTATTGTGACTAGAGAAGGTGTTGCGACTAGCGCAGCTCAAAAAACACCGTGTGGAAAACCATAGGTGCAACCAACATCACAAAATAAAGCACCATTCGACGTTTAAAAAGAAAAGGAAGTATGCTTGGACACATGACAAGAATTTGTTGACAGGGACCAAGTGTTGACTTCTGTTGCTATGCCCCCTGAAGGACCAATATTGGGAATGCTTGAGATATTTGAGTAGTTGTTTTGAAAGCAATCAACGGAAAAGGTTAGTAAACTAAAACAATTCTTTAAAATTTTCTTAGCACTAATACAAGATAAATATATTGTCACAGAAATGTTATATTTGATAGAAGAACCTCAAGACGAGGTGCGACCAGAAAAAGGGTTAATCATATTGGGAAAAGATTGAATACTGGTCGAGAACTAAGAATGACTTCCCAAATAGGAGATTACGACATGGAATATATTATTATGGACTTGGGCTCCGATGTGAACATTTTGACTAGACAAGCTTGGGAGAGTATGTGGAATCCAAGACTCATATGGTCTACTATCCATCTCAGATTATCAAATTAGTATAAAGTCCTACCTATCAGTCGATTGACTTAGGTGCATGTCAAAATAGAAGGACTCAAAACTTATGTCGAATTCGAAGTGATTAACATTGTCGATGATACAAGTCTATATTCTGCACTTTTGGGGATTGATTGGACAATTGATAATCAGATCATTATCAACTTTAAGAAAAGAAACATAATGTTTGAAGGCTCATATTTAAGGGTGCTCGCACCAATTGATATGTTGGAAGGTTAGAGATACGCTGAGCAAGTGAACAGTGAAGGGCAGGGTGGATATCTCGATAATATATATAGCATTAATTCTATAATGGATGACTATGTGAATCCAATGACCAACAGAAAGCTCAATTGTGGCAGTGTTAGTTCCTGCATATCGGATTCTGGAGAAGCTTTGGAAAACTGGAAGAACCTTTTGCATGAAGTGTCGATGAGAAGATGCGCAAGAATTACACAATCTGTGCGATGGGTAGGCATCGAGGTAAGTGATATACCCACATATGAAGGTTTACCTAAGCTGGCATATTTTCTTACAAATTTTGAAGAAAAAGTTATAGAACGTCAACGCTTGTCCACCCTAGACTTTGCACTGAAAGCTAGACCTTCCAGATGATAGGTCACACATAAACAATCTATCTTAGAATGGACTCAATGTCGAAGATTGATGGAGATATGATTTGGAGAGAGGATCGACTATACCGATGAGAAATACACATGATTAACTAATCTTGTCAAGCACATTGAATATTGTCGTGCGACATCGGATGCATGTCCGCGTTAGGAATGGGTCCATCAGTTTATACACACACTAGACATCATATGGTTAGATTTTTATCATTTAAGCAATATGATCTTAGGATCTTATCTGAGAGAATAACATGCACAACAATAATCACAAGAGACAAGAGACACAAAGAATTTTCCTCGGGGAAACCATAAAGGATAAAACCCCGCAACTTCCTCAGAGATAGAATGAGCACCAATGGCAGCAGTAAAACCCAAAGACAGAAAAGATGATCTCCATAGTTGTTCTATCTCTCTCACTTGAGAGAGATTCTTCTCTCTAGTCATGCTCCCCAGTGAGTGAGTGAGTGTGTTGAAATGAGGAGAGCCTCACTTCTATTTATATTCTTTCGTTCACTTTATTTCCACTCCAACATGTTGGCCTCACTTAACAATTACTTACCAGGGCCGACATCTCTAGGAGAGTCTAATAACCCTAGTGCCCCACAACTATGGGGACTTTTCCCTTCAATCAACAAGGAGGCTTAACCTTAACTCAATTGTGGGGACTATTGCCCCGACTTACTATGGAGGGTTAACCTCAATGAATTTACATGACTTGTTTACATTATTGAATCTCCCGATCGGAACATCGGAGCATGACATGACTCAATTATATTACAGATACTTCCCAGAATAAACATCGGGGTACAATACATAAGATATACAAGTGAATACATTCTGAAGTTACAAATACATCAACACATACCAAGGAACTAGTACACATTGGTTGAGATGCTGCGAGGGACAGTTGAATGGAAAGAACTAGCTTCCAGATTTACACACACGTTTGAGTTTGCTGATGACCATCCCTCAATTGATGCTGCGTTACAAATAATCAAGACGAAAATATTTGAAGACATCCCGGTGTCGATGACAAACTTTAATCAGAGGGGTGCAATAATCCAACACTATATGGAGTGCTATAATGTGACAGGTGAACCTAAGGATGATGACCCGCGAGACATAAACATCCCAATGTCTGAAGGTACTCACGCGGTGCAAGGATTTGATGTTTCAAGTAACCAATTTCTAAATCTGTTGAAAGTCAATAAAGTAAATATTTGGTCTCCAAATAATCCAAAGTTCGCCAATATTGGAGATTATTGGGATGATGAAAATATCAGGAAGATCACATAACTACTACATTAATTTAAGGACCTGTTGCTGCCGCAACCTTTTCCCCGACTGCAGTTTTTCACTTCAATTCTGGGACCCCTCCTTATCGTGATTGATTTGAATCTAAAGGTGATTTTTTGGCGTCTTTGAGTGTCTTTGCTTTAAAGTTGAGCGTATCCGTCTTGTTGGCTGGTTGCGTTTGGTTCAATGGGAGTAGTGAGATCGGGTTTTAACACTTTTAAGAGTGTGAAGGTTTACCTTAGCGTTTTTTTTGGTTTTTGGCCTCCTTTGAGCCTTAGCGCTGTTAGTTCGTCTCTTTGGATCGGGCCTCTTTCTGAAGTTTCCGAACCTCGCATCACCCGCCGTTGCGGATCCCTGACCAAACCTTCCACCCGACTGAGGTCTCACCCGATGCCCGTTTCGCTGTATAAGGCGCTGGCTGTAGTTTTGGTTCGCCCGCCGTTGCAGCCAGAGGGTAGGAGTTGATCTCTGATCCGCTTGTCACCCGCAACATCCGACTTATTGACTGCCACCCGAACCTTTCCTTTACCTCATCACCTGCCACCGACTCGCGTCCCGTCCGCCGTTGCGGGTGACTGAACCTTCCAGTTTCCGACCCACTTCCCGCCACCGCCCGATCACCTACGACGCCCGTGTTTCCGCTCCCCCTCTTTTGGCACTCCTCCGCCGTTGCAGCTCCTGGAGCCTTCTTCCAATCAGTGTAAGAACCTTGTCTCATCCGATCTAAGAGCTGCCCGACCGCCGGTTTACCCTTTCGGTGCCGTTCCGAGCTTCCTCATTTCCTCACCAGGACAAACTAGGCTAGCTCGTTGTGAATATATCATTATATTTTTTTTTTTAATTGTGGATTCCTAATGTCTAAATTCAATGGATAATGCACCAAGTTTGTATGCAGAGATCATCTCATGAATCGCTGAACCAGAGCATCGCGCCAGAAAGGACCACGAGAACGAATGACCGAGGCACCGACGGGACATTTTCTTTTCTGCGGTTACTGTCAGAAAATAAACGCCTGTGGAAATGATGGAGAAAGTGAAACGACCAGGAAAGAAACTGAATCGTCAAGGACAAGGAGGAGACGCGTTGAGGGAACGGAGAAGGGATCAGTGGTAGTTTAAATAAGGGGAAGCTCGATGAAACAAAG
>LPNX010655301.1:286624-324874 GCA_001517045.1 Pseudotsuga menziesii | reverse complement strand
CTTTCAGTGTGATTGCCCTTCGAACAGTATGAGCACTTGTTCATTTCACCTTTGTTTTTCTTCTTCTAGGTATTTTTCTTGGGACCTTGTTGATCCTCTGGAAACTGCTTCTTGTCTCTTCCTTTCTCAGGTGGATTTTTAGCTTTCTTTTTTCTTTTTTAATCCACCCTCGAATATCCAGCAACCAGAGCTTGGTCTTTGGAAGGTTTCATGGTGCCCATCATCACCAGCTTGTCTTGTTCCTGTGTGAGAGATTCCATGAAATCTGCAAGGCTAGGCATCTTCCAGGTTCGAGCTGTGAGTTTTGTGGAATAGAAGGTCGAAACAAAGACTAGTAGTCAGGTCCTAGCTTTGAGAGGATGGCCAATACGAGTTGTTCATCTTTCTTTTCGATACCACACTGCTTCAGCTGCAAAACTAGTGCTTTGAACTTGGAGAAATATAGCTGCAGGGATTCAAAATTACTGGGACTCAGGGAGATCAGCTCATTTTCGATCTGGTGTCCCCTCATCTCATCTGTCTTTCCAAAGAGTTCAGAAATTTTTTCCCATACTTGATCCGGTGAATTTAATCCATCGAGATGGAAAAGGAGGTCTCGGGAAATACTGAGACATAGGAGGCCATCGGCCTCATCTCTCCGATTATGCCATTTGATCTTCTCTGCAGCAGCATTGGGCTCTGCTTCTATAGCCATAGTCATCCTGTAGAGGCCTTTCGCTCTCAACAATATCTCCATCTCTGCTTTCCATTCAAAAAAGTTGAAGGGAGTGAGGATAGTTTTTTGTGAATCCATAGCTTTAGAAAATCTGTCCCGGCTGTCAGTAGAAGGCTCCCAGTCTTGATGTCGAACCTGCAAAAAAAAAATTGAAGGAGAGTAACAACCTACAATGGCTCTGATACCATGTAGAAATTAAGGCCTGCAGTAGATTAATTTCACCCACAACAATTAACAATTGATCATGCAAAATTATCAACAATGGAGACTGAATATGGAGCTGTAACACAAAATTATATTAACTGAGTGTACAATAGCCAACCCTGTAATAACATAGGCTGCTGAATATATATAATACATGATCAAATTGAATTCATAAGGAAGCATCCAAATATAGCATAAAGCAGGCTTACCCAAAATAGGCAAATCCCCCATAGGTGTAAAAAGCTGATCCCAAATCTATCAAGGACCCCACGAATTAGCAAGGGTGCATAGGCAAGCTAAAGAGTGGTAAAATGGAATCTCATACATGCTTTTTCATGGAGGAAAGAGTGGAGGAGGAAGAGGCAACAAAGCTGATTCACCTCACCTAGTCTTGCTTTCCTATGTGCCTTAAAACACTGAAAAAGCAGGGTATAAAGCAGAAAAAGCAGATGGGCGCCTAGGAGGCCAGGAATAAAGTAGATTTGATTCCTAAGGATTTCCCAAGTGCTACATGAGTCAATAATGGCAAGTTTGACCTCTATGGATAGGCATTTAGCAACATGCACATGGTGGGACTCATGGACTAGGCAAATAAGACAAAAATAAATGAATTAATGTCTAAGTGGGTAAATACTATGGGTTGATTATTCTAACAAAATGTAACATGGATTAGGAGCTAACAAAAACACTATAGGTGACTCAAAAGGTTGGTAAATGAAATCTGCCAAAAGAAGAATAAGCAGATGATGCAGGCTTATCATGAGTAAAAATGTGGTATCAAATTCAAGCCATAGTTTACCAATTTTATGCTAACCCATAGGAAACAACTTTTAGTTCCAAGGGACAAAGGCCGTGCAAGTAAAGACTGCAAAAAATGACTTGAATCACCTTCCTATCAGCACTAAAATGATTGTTGAGATTGCAGCAAAAGTTAAATAGAATATTGCCTATAAATTAAATGTCTCTATTTTGGAGTTAGAGGAAAGTGTGTGACACTGTGATCCATTACAAACATCTAAAATCCAATTACAAGACTAGCTGAAAAATTTTGGGTCTTATGGTGGGAAGTTACCATCCAATGTACTATAACGTTTCTTCAAGGTTGGGTAGGATGTTTGCAAAATCCAAGAAGGGTAAAAAATACATATCTATTAACAACTATGTCAAGCCCAACAAAAATTGGAGATTGATATGTGCAATGAGGGTAATCAGAGAAAGCATGTGAATTAGAAAATAAGCCTAATAAATTTTTAAGGTTATAGAGCATGAGGAGCTAAAATCAGGATATGCATGCATCTAATTAACGACAATAATGAACCCATTAAATTATAGTTCTGGTACTTAAAGAGAAAGCATGATTCATAAAATATTCCGAGAAAGCATGATTTATGGTACTTAAAGAGAAAGCATGATTATGATGCCAAGAATAGCTGAACAAGTTTGGGTATTATGGTGGGAAGTTACCATCCAATGTACTATAAAGTTTCTTCAAGGTTGGGTAGGATGGTTTGAAAAGCCAAGAAGGGTAAAAAATACATATCTGTTATCAACTATGTTAAGCTCAACAAAAATTGGAGATTGATATGTGCAATGAGGGTAATCAGAGAAAGCATGTGAATTAGAAAATAAGCTTAATAAATTTGTAAGGTTATAGAGCATGAGGAGCTAAAATCAGGATATGCATCCATCAGATTAACAACAATAATGAACCCATTAAATTATATTTCTGGTACTTAAAGAGAAAGCATGATTCATAAAATATTCTAGCTCTTGGAGACCCATAAGAAACATAACAGAATATGAGAAAAATATCTGGAAAATCATTCAAGATCATTTTAAGCATATTCTTTCCCACCATGTTGATTTACGCACATCATTATGAGTTATTGTCAAATACCTCCTCAATCAAGTATCCCCACAAAAATGGAAACTTGTTAAGACTCTACCTTTCTAAATATTTAGAGGTGGAGGACTCAGGAGTTTCCATGAAGGGGATGAAGAATGAAAAGTATCCAGATTCAAATGGTCTCCCTCTTGAATCTTATAAAGCAATTAGGAATGTTTCACCCAAATTATTTCAAAACCATACAAGGAACCTTTAGATTAAGAAACATAAGAGAGTTGGTGAATACAGGTCTAATAAACCTCATCCCAAAATGGCCACAAGAGGAAAATCGTTAGATGTTGGTGGCCCATTAATTAACAACATGTAAAAGATTAATATAAAAAAGTGGGTTGTCCATGCTGACTCGACAAGAAAAACCAAAACTCAAAAAGTGGGGTTGGCACAATCCAAGACCCTACATCCCACAGTCATCATTGCAAGCAAGTGTGAAAACTAGGCGCTATATTATACCAAAACACTAAGTTACCTCCTGAACTAGTCTACCCTCCAACCAACCAAAAAAAAAATTCATATTTAAATTTTTCATTTTGTTTTAGATCTAAAATAAATTGAATATTAATGATACATTTCATATCCTTGATTTTCATCCCTATTTCCAAAGTGTGCATCCTACTCATTGGAAATATTTTTATCACAATCAAAATTAGAAATATGTACAATCAAATCAGATTTGTTGCAGCCTTGTCCGCTCCTTAAAAATTCTATAGGGATGTTGTAGAAGATCATTGAGTCTGGAAATTATATAGACATTATCTCACCATTAATTTCCATATTTATGGTGCCTTTATTTCATACAAAAACCAATTTATAAGGTTGTTGTCTATGAACTTCTAGATTTGAAAATTTCACTAAAATTATATCGTAGAACTAGATCCAACAAGAGTCTATCCTTTGCCTCATTTTCTAGAACACTAGAAGAACTAAGATCCTATAGGGAATTCTCCCTTGGCTACAAATATTGTAGGCATAGAAAGAAGAAAATATTTTGGGGAGGTGACATTGGCCTCCCTCTCGGTTCCTCTTTTCTCTCACCTAGTATTTTATGGCTTCACCATATAGGATGTGAGAAATAATTGTAACAAAGCCAATTCGCAAATATGCACAATAGATTGGCTTAAAAATATATGTATAATTTATCCTTTTTTCATTATAAATTGACATCAAAACAAACAATTAAAGGACTGCAAGCTTATCGAAATTTAAAATCATCGATTAGTAAATTAGATTGCAGAGATTGAGCATCCCATGTGAAAATGAGGACCTCAAATAGTTAAAAAGAGGAATAGATACTTTTTCACAATCACAAACTGGGGAGAGATGCAAGTTCCTAATTCAAAACATGAATCATGTCTCATGACAATATGTAGCATTTAATATGTACTTTGAGACTTCTAGTGTGTATATTGTATTCCCATTCATGAACTTGTTATTTACAAACTACATTATATATTTCTTCATGTTTGCAGCTTATGAACTATCATGTATGCTTACTTTAGACTTGATACATTTCCTTATTCAAAACAGCGTATGCATTTTTGTGTCTAAATCAACGATTTGACATGGAATGAATAGTGTCAAACATAGAATGTCTTAGATATTTTTAGTTTTCCAAGAAGCAAGTCAACTATTACACTTGGGCTTGCCTAGATTTTATCATTGTGACATTGTAAAAAGTAGTAAGAACCAGGATTGAAGCTAAAGTTGGTGTTTCCATAAAAAAAATGATCATCTATAAATTAAGCATACATGGAATTGAAAAATTGAGTTGAATGAAAAGTTGATTTTTGAGGGAAGACTATGTAAAAACACTCAGAACTTGCCTAAATGAATATCTCAATAGTAGCGCCTTCCTTGCATAGTGTAGTTGTAGTCTTTGTTCATGGGAAACACAATTATGAATCTTCTTCTTATCTCATATGTTGGTCTTAGTGCATGATACCCCTTATATTATTCCATTATATTTAAATTGGCATATATTAATCTTGGTGAAGAGGGGTTTAAGATTTGAAATGTGAATAAAGGAGCCACATGATGAGAAAGAACAAATCCTTGCCAAAAAAGTACATATGCAGGTGGAGCCAATTTGGGAGGAAGCTGAAGTGGAAAAAATAAGTTACATCCAAACATAAAAATATACAAGAATGAAACAGAACAGTAGACAAGAAATTGGTGATGGGGCTAAGGTGGATATGCTAAGACTCCTCCTTTGTGTTAAGGGGGCATTCTATGTAAATGGATCCTAGATCAATGATTTGGATACCTTTTTATGTTTTTGTGTAGTAATGTAACATAAGATCCATTTTCATGAATTTAAAAAAAAAGTCTCAATCTCTATGTATTAACTAACTTGTGACTGAACCTTGTGACGTTTTAATGAGTAAGAAGACCTAGGACCCAATCCAATGAACCTATTTACATGGTAATTTTTTTTTATCTTATGGAAATTGAACCTAGATGGAATCAAAAACTTGAATAGAATGACATTTGATGAAAAACTCCATAAAAAAATAGTGAATGTGTACCGAATGAAGATCTCAACAATAATGGCTTCCTGGCACAACATATATATAGTCTTTATTTGTATGAAACACAACCATGAATCCACTTTCTTAGTCATTTATCCGAGTGCATGATTTTAACCACTCATAGAAGACCATTAATTTCATATTGGCATATATTAATAAAGAGGTTGTTGAAATGGAAGCATAAATTATGGAAGGATCCCCAGAATGACGAAGAACAAGGCATAGACATAAAAGTACATTTAGATGCAACCAATTTGAAAGTAATATGAAGTCAATGAAATAAATTACATCCAAACAATTTGGGACTGATCTAAGGCATGCCTAGGTGCATGTTGGGGACAACAGTCGACTGAATGAGTCAAGTACTATTATGGAAGAAGCATATAAGAAGAACCAATAAAGCAGGAAATACACTAGGTCGACAAGAAGTATGTGCACAGAGAATATGCAAGAATTCAAACCAATTTATTACTTATTCTCCATGAATGATGGAGGAATTAGAATGATTTATTTTGCATTAGTGTACATGCTTATAAAGGATGTTGAGACACTTGGGTGTCTACCCGTTATGTTCAGTTACACAAGAAGTTATAATGATTCATAAGTTCAATCATTGTAGATGACTGGAAGACAGAGGCATTCTGTCAATGTTCGACAATCATAGATATTGACAAGGAATGTTGGTATGTTGTATGTCGAGGTGGTCCTGTTGAGGAAAACCTGTCGAGGTGAACTTGTCAAAGTGAACATATCGAAGCAGACCTGTCAAGGAAAACCTATCGAAGTAGTCAGAGTAGTTGAAGAAATCGAACTGCTAGACTTTGTCAAAGCTTGAAATCTTGCCAACTGTTAGTTGGATAATTCCTCCATCCTTAAGAAACAATGGCCTCCATTGTGTATTTGTTTAGGTGAGGAAACTTGTTGGATACTTCAATAGCAGAGTACCATTTTCCTTGTGCAGGGATTTGTCTAGCTTTAGCCACTTGAAACAAGGAAATGGAGTTTGTCCTTGTATGTCATATGCATCGTCCCAAAATGAGTCACAAATAATAAGTTCATGAACATCTTGATGGATGCCTTCAGGTTTTGTTGTCTGCAAGTTGTTATGTTCCAACAATACCGCATGGCATGGTTTTAGTAGATCTACATTGAAAACCAAATGTAGGCCAAGTCATGCAGGAATGTCAAGATGAAAAGCATTTGCTCCAATCTATTTAAGGATACTTTATGGACCATATTGCAAAGGTTTCATCTGTTTGTATGGACTAGTCAAGCGCTCCTTCTTTAGATGTAACCAGACCCTATCCCCAATTTGGAATGAATGTGGAATATGGTGCGCTCTGTCTCGGGCCTTATATTTTGCATTTTCTCATTGCAATATTTCATGTGATTTATTCTGAATGATGTAGATTTAATCTCTGAATTTCAATGCTTTATCCACTTCTCATCCTTCGAAGTCGATGTCATTCGACTATGTCAAGGAACTAACTAAGTGGATATGCATTGAGGGTTGAAATCTATAACATATCTCAAATTGAATCTTTCCTATAGAGATTTGTTCAACACGATTGTAGTTGTGTTGTATGTATGGAAGGTTGTCATCCCATGTTCAATGATGCTTGTGGTTGTACATGCAAAGCAGTTGTATGAATACGTGATTTACAACTTTCGTCTATCTACATGTTTGTGGATGGAAGGTTGTCAACAAAGAAATTCTCGTGTTGACTTGTTTCCAGATATTTTTCCAAAATGTGGTGACAAATCTAGCATCTTTGTCAGAAATAATGGTCGTTAGGAGTCCATAATGTTTCCACACATGTTCAAAGAAGAGCCGAGCAGTTTGTTGTGTTTCCATAGTCTTCTTGCATGGTATGAGTATAGCCATATTGGAAAATTTGTCGACTACTACTAATATCATGTCATGCTGATGTTTGGTAGTAGGATATCCCATCAAGTATTCCATAGAAATATATTCCCATGGTCAACTAGGGACTCGAAGGGGTGTATACAGTCATTGTCATTGATTTGGCAGTTTAGCAATGGAAAAAACCAAACACGATCAAATGTACTTATTGATGTCATATTTAAGTGAAGTCTAGTAGAAATACTTTTGGAGGATAACAAGTGTTTTTATGACTCCCAAATGTCTTGCAATATTTATGTAGTGTGTGTCCCAAATGAGCTTCTATCGGTGCTCATCGGTTGGTACACAAAGTTGTCCAAGCTTGTATAGTAAGGTGTCCTTCAAGAAGTAGTCGATAGTAGACCACATGTCGGTATAAAGCTGTCAATAAATTGTAGTCTACCAAATAAAATTGTGGCCAATTAGTGGTGTCATAACCCCACATACTCATCCATGTAGATAGTAGAGTAATGGGTGGTCTGCTAAGAAAATCGGCTGCGACATTGGATTTTCCTTTCTGATACTTAATTACCAACTGAAATTGTTGTAGGTAATTAATCCACTTGATTTGTCAAGTTTTCTATAGTTTCAAATGGGATGTAGTGAACTGTAAAGGTTTATGGTCAGTGAGGATGATCGTTTCCTTGCTAAGAATGTAGTGTCTCCATTTCTTAAGAGATTTCACAATGGTGTATAGTTCTTTTTCATATGTTGAGTACCTTCTAACAGTGTCACTGAAAGTATCATAATGAAACACAACTAGGTGACCTGACTAAGTGATCACTATGCTGAGGGCATAGTCTGATGCATACATCTCAATCTCAAAGGGATAATGCAAATCAAGCAACACAAGTACTGGTGCAGTACAAATATTTCTTTTGATTTTTTCAAAAGCTTGTTGTTGTGTCGGTGTCCATTTGAAGACAATTTTCCCATTTCCTTTCATCAATTGATTCAAAGTCCATGCGATGTGGTTGAATACAAGAATGAATCATCGATAGAAATTCGCTAAACCAAAAAAAATTCTTAGTTCATCAATGTTTTGAGGAATGGGATAATATTTGAGGATCTGTACTTTTTCTGGGTCGACATGAATACCTACAGAGTCAATTACATACCCCAAATATTTGATGTTGGTCATCGCAAATGAGCATTCGCCCATGTTCAGATATAGTCGATGTTGCTGGAGAGTGTCAAAGATGTTTGACATGTTCTTCGCATGATTGACTAAAAAATAAAGATATCGTCGAGATAGACAATGACACACTTACTAACGAAAGGTCATAGAAGGTCATCCATATATCTCATGAAGTTTGTGGGTGCATTGATTAAGCTGAAAGGCATGACTAACCATTCAAAAAATCCTTCATTGGTCTTGAAAGTCATTTTCCATACATTGGTGGACTCAATTGGAATTCAGTGGTATCCCAAATTGAGTTCGAGTTGCATAAAAAACTTAGAACCTTTCAGATTGTCGATGAGTTTATCAATCCATGGAAGAGGGTATATTTTCTTTACTGAAATTGGTTTGAGGGCCCGATAGTCGATGCACATTCACCAAGTATTTTCTGTATTTGGAAGTAAGATGATTGGACTTCCAGAAGGATAGGAAATGGGGCATATATGACCCTTTTCAATCAAATCCTAGATTTTCCTACAAATCTCTTCATTTTCGAGAATGGATCTTCTATAAATAGATGTGTTAAGTAATGAAGAATGAGGAACAAGTTCAATGGAGTGTTTTACCAGACAATGCAGAGGTACTCCATTTGGTGATTGAAATACATTGTGGTATTCTTCAAGAATGCAGTTGATCTGTTCTTGTTGTTGGGAGATGTGCTGGTCGATGATTCGACTTGTCGCTGCAGTCTTCCTAGAATGTTGAGGCATTATCATTATTAATGAAAATTTTTGAGCATGATTGATAAGTGTCTTTGTTTTTTTTGGAATATATCATAGCAACCATTGATGTGGGTTTTTTATAGCTGATTTTACCACTCCAGGTGAATCACACTTGTATGGCCTTTCCCCTATCCCTCTGCAGACTCCTTAGACCCCTTGGACCATTTTTTTTCCTTTGATGTTTCCTTGACCATCCCTAAAAACATGTGAAAAATGATACACATGACTTTTAAATCCTTAATCGCATATATACATGGGTTTGACCACTAAAACTGCGTACATCGAGATGTGTACAAAATCCAAATCCTTTTGGAGTTTTCCTTGACATGGATCTAACTCACTTGACTCCTGGCCTTCCATATTCCTTGAGATCGCTCGGATTCGACCTTTCATTACCCCTTTGAAAATCTATATAAGGAACTCTATGGTACATTGAAGGCATATGAGAGAATTGAGAGCAAAGAAACTATAGTCCATTGTTGCCGGAAGTACTTATGCTTGAGTATGCATCCCTTTGTCCCTTGGAGCACTTTTGTGTTCTTCCCAAGCTTTCCTTTTGCTTGTGAGCTTGCTATCAAGAGATGGAGGATTGAGGTGGTAGAGGCCCAAGTGGGGGATTCAGTTTATCCGATTCATAGACGTGCCAACAGAGGTTGTATCCATTGTAATCTCTGATTTTATATTAATAGAAATATCTTTTCTTGTCCAATAATGTATGTTTGAATGAATATTTTACCCATGGATGTTTTCAAATGCTTATACATTGTTGATTATATATGATAGAATAGATCTAATAGCAATATATATAGTATGCTTGTATTGTTTACTTGTTGAGGAAGTAATCTATCAATTAAAGCTAAAGTTGGGAAGCTCAACAGGGATCTACTTCAACTGTCCAGAATAAGGTACAAGGTCTGATCCTTGAATGTTAGATATTTAATTTCTATTGCATATTGGAAAGGATTGATTTTTGGAGTCAAGCTGTCTGTTGTGGTACCCCAATCCATAGGAATTTCTCTCCGTAACAGAATTGGAAACTCTGCTGGGGAGTTCCTAGTAGTTGTCCTTTGGGGGTTTTCTATCGGCATTGAATGAATTTGAATTGCTCTTTCTCTCTTGTTTCTGTGTCAAGTATGGGGGCATATTTTCTTGGTAGTGTCTGATTGGTGTGAAGTTTGTCTCAGCTTGTCTGTTTTCCTTTATTTTTTATGCACTTTTCTTCCTATACGCGAGTTTTTAACTCACAGTCACGTATACATGCGGGTTTCTTTGCTATTTCCACGTATACACGTAGGTTTACTGCAAACAGTCACGTATTCCCTTAGTTTTTCCTTTTAAAGGAAGTTAAATGGTTGCTGGGTAAAGTTTAATGATTGCTGAGTCTCCTTTGACACTGCCAGAGTCTGTATACACCTCTGTTTCTAACCAGAGACGTTTTTTTTAAGGGTAAATTTCTTTTTTTTAAGAATGTTCTTGTCGTTGCATTTTGATTTTTTGTCTTGGGATTAGTGCATTAGATTTATTTTACCTTAGTGCTTTTCTTGAGTGCTGCTTAAGTGTGCTTACAGAGTCTGGGGGTTGTAGAATCATTCTTTTGCTTTTTATATTTCATTTTATTTCAAAAAATCCAAGAATATTTGCTTATGATCATGCATTGCATTTTGCATTTTGCATAGTACTTGCACTAGATTTGCTTTGGAGTATTAGTCAAGATTTCATATAGGAAAGATTGCATTTATAATTTGAAGAAAATTGTGCATTTCACGTAGTAGAATACCCTGTTTTCATGGACGCAATGCATTTGCATTGATTGTTAGGTGTGCATTTTACTTCATGTTGTGTCATAACACCATTAGTTGCACGGCCATATCCCTCTTTTGAGTAATAAAGCCAATTAAAATCAACGCTTAATTAAAATGAACTACACTATTTTATTTGATAGGGTTCACCAACAAGATTAGGATTTAGGGTCTTGGAATAGTTCATTGTGAGTAAATTCTCCAAGACCACTAAACAACAACATGTATGTGCCTGTCTAGGTGAGTGTGTGAAATCATTGGTATAACCAATGTTTCTCAAGATCCTCCTCTCAAAAGGGAGTTAAGCACGAGGCAGTGTGAGTGGTTATTGATTGGGATGACCCCTAGTCATTACTGAGTAGCACCGAAGATATTTCCAGGATTGTATTCATATCTGGGGGCTCTTTCGAGAGTTTCAGGCTTTTCTACCCTGCCCATATGGTCAATCCCGCCTGCAACTGTCCACTTGAGCATTGATTGTATTTAGGTGACCTTAGTGGCATTACCTAGGATATTGAGGGGGTACTTTGTAGGGGTTATTCTATAGGTGTCCCAACCAGGTTTGGGTTAGACAGCACAGTCTCTTTATGCGCTGAAGCTAAGGGCCACAATAATTGGTTACGTACTTCTGCTTATTGTGTATGGGAGTCTCAAGCCTCTCCTAGGAGAGACATACCTGCTTCATTCGGGAGCTCACTTATCCTACCCTTGATTGCTTGTATTTGGCTTTAGATTTTATTGGTGATTGCTCTGTGCACGTTAGCTTGCCTAGGGTTTGCGTAGATAGAGAGTCTTTTATATTTTTGTAGTCATTGTGGATTTGGGTGCGGCTCCTCGCCATTCTCGCCATTTAAAAGGACTTCTGCCTTCTACATCTCCTCCTCCTTTAGGAGAGAGAAATAGATAGTCCAGGTGAACTACTTCACACATTGATTCACACACCATGGGAGACCATATAGAAGGTATTCCTGAACCACCTTCTCCCATTCATGTGGAAGATGGGGAGTTTACTCTTACCCATGATCCTTCACCCGACTTGACTGGGTTAGGTCCTGTTATTTTTGAGATAGAAACCTTTCATGATAGACCTACTTACTCTAGGGTTGATTCCCCATTAACACATCACCAGTATGGAATGCCGGAGGATGATGAGACTCATTTTGAACCCACGAGCACTAGTTATGGTACTTATGGTATGTCTAGTTTTCCCACACATGATTTGGCATTTCATGTCGAATCTGAGTTTGAGCCTAACACTATGCCTAGGGGCACTCTCATTCCTTACCATGCGGAGAGGTTTGGGAGCACTAGTCACATTGCACCTTCCATCCCGACGGTGGAAGCTACATCACATATTCCTCCTAGGTCTAGGGTTAATGATCCTATTAGGATACCAGAGCCAAGGTGAGTGACTATAGGAAATAGTACATACATAATTACACAGATCCCTTCATCCTCTGTTCCTAGTTCTTCAAATGTTCACCCTCCACCTCATTCATGTGGTCCTTCGGGCCGGAACGTTGCTACGAGTTATGTCCGTAGTGCAGTTACTAGACTGGTAGTGTCTTAGCTTCATCTACCACCCGTTGTTTTGGGAGGTCATGTTCATACTTCTAGAGGTCACGTTCCTACTTTCAGAATGTATATTCCTACTTCCGGAGCGTATGTTCCTACTTACAAAGTCTCTCTTGGGGCATCTCATGCGATGACTTATGGACCTTATTATGGGACGCAGTATGGATAGGGTTCTTCACCTTATGGGGGCAGGTATCAACAACCTGCTTACTCTCCAAATTATGGCTTTGTATCTCTGAATAGTCAAGGTCCACCACACTATGGTGCTTCCATGCCACCCTATAGGGGTCAAACAGGAGGAGGGCACTATGGCTAAGGCCATGGTGGTAATCAGAGCTATGTGAATCAGAAATATCAGGGAGTGGTCCATAGACCTCATCATCCTAGGCTCCCTTTCCTTGCAACAATGAATCTTCCTGACTTTTCAAGATTGACAAACGATCCTGTAGCTCATGACCCAGCTTGGTAGGCTGTCCCTACTAAGCTTCCCTCAGAAAAACCCAAATTCAAGGGAAAACTAGGAGAGGATCTGAGCGAACATGTTACTGCCTTTCACCTATGGTGCTCTTTGAATTACTTACACTAGGACTCCATCCATTTAAGGCTATTTCAACGCACCCTTATAGGGCTTGCTGCGAAATGGTATATAGAGCTACCTTGGGGGGCATTCGCTTTGTTCGATGACCTAGCGATGAATTTTCTTAACCACTTCCAGCTACCAGTGCGTTATGATGTTGGTACTAAACTCTTGTCAACATTTTGGCAAGATAAATCCACACATATCTCGGATCATATCCAAGAGTGGCGTAGACGGAAGAGGTTAATTAAAGCCTTTATACCACCAGAATTCCTCCTCAAATGGTTCCTTAAGTCGTTATTGCCGTATATAGCGAAGGATGTTTCTACATCCAGAGTGCAAAATGAGGAACAAGTAATTTTTAGGGTGCAGGAACTGGAATTGATTTATGCTCAGTCCGGTTTGTTATATGATATCATTCCCAATGATCCACGTTCTAGTTTCGACCCCAAAGTTAAACCTGGACCACATGTCGATGGCATTGTTGGTTGTGCAAGTGCAAAACCTGCGGATTCGGTTGCAAAAAAAGTTAGTCAATTGTCAATCAACCAATCTGCTTCGGGACAAGCCATGGGTTAGTCTCAACCCACCCAAATGATGAGTGTACCTTCGGTGCAATCGTCAGACCAGAAGGGTAACCAACAGCCCGGACGAAATAAAAAGAAGGGTAAGAATAATCGTAATGGTGGGAATAGGAATGAGAATGCTAATAATGACAAGAACGCCTGTAATGCTGGGGGGGACAAGCAAGCTAAACATAAGGTTAAATTCCCTTGCAAGTTGTGTAAGGACGATCACCTCACTTACTTGTGCCCTCATATCGATGAAGCCTCGAGATTCTTGGCACAGGGCCCAGCTATGCTGACTAAACCTTTACCTCACAATCAAAATATGAACTCGAGGACCCATGATCAGTCTGGTGGTGATCAAGATCCACCGGAGGGTAGTGGTCATGGTTGCATTAACATGGTATGTGCTGCGAAATTTGTGACCCATGCGAAGGACTATGGTTCATCACAACCCAGCCCAGGAAAGGAACCTAATCCACCAGGGTCTCCTTTGCGTATTGAGAAACCTGTGGATAAACCTAAAGCTGCACCTCGTATTCCTAAGGGAGTCCTTAAGCATTCAGGGCACAATCCTAATTCCCGAACCGCCCAGAACTATTCAGTTGTCGAGGATTTGGGCCACACTCATTGTGCAATGTTTGCATTGGAAGTGCTTCAGAATTGTCCTTCGCAAAGGAAGGCTTTTCTTTCTGCCATTGGTGTGAATGATGATGATTCTTCCTCTGTGATTAAATTTGAAACCGCAGGACTTCAACCTCTCTTGCCTTACTATGTGTCTCTTTTGATTCATGTAGAATGTCTTAACATGACCGTCAAGTGCACTGTGATTGACAAAGGAACTGCCGCTTCTGTGATGTCTTTATCGTGTTGGAAGGGTTTAGGTTCCACGAAGCTGTCTAAATCAGTGATAATGTTAACTACGTTTGATAGGAGATCATTTAGGCCACACGGCATCCTTCCTTCCCTTAAGGTCCATTTGGGAGGGAAGACCATTGCGATAGAGGTCGAGGTGGTTGATGCGCCCCTTGACTACAATCTCTTGCTGGGTAGGAATTGGATGTACATTATGCAAGTTGTTGCTTCTTCCCTATTTCATGTTGTATGCTTTCCATTTAATGGGAAGATAGTTATGATTGATCAAACGTCATTGAAGAATCCATCTGTTACCGCATCTTCGAGAGCTTCGATCCCAATTGTTGAACACTCTCAGCCAGCAACTAGGAGTTGTGGGTGTAGGCATGTATCCATCCCTCATGGAGAGCTTTAATTGTCCTGCACCTATCCTTATGATAGGGTCTAGTTCCATTGAGGCTTTGACATCTATGAGATCGGTGTCTTTTTGCATGAGTCATATGGAAGATCCTTGGATTCTTCCTACACCGAGTACTCTGAGTGAGCCGATCATGATGGACATGTTGTTGCCTACAACTATGATAGCTTATCAAGCTAATCTTAAGTGTGTTGCAGAGCCCAGTCCTTCCTCTTCACGGACGGAGGAGGAATACCCTTATGTGCTGCCAGCATGGGCAGTGCAGTCTTCTCACACATATGACTACCTTGATAATGTTTTCCCTTCAAATGAGGTGATTATTGAGGCCATTTCGAGAGTTGAGCCACCATGGGAAGAACTCCATCATCGATCTTACTTTCTTCTCGAGCTTGACCGCTTGGAGCATGAGGACTTTAGGGTGGTTCTTAGTGAGAGATTTGGTAGTCCTATGGTTCCATTAAGCTCTCCTGGTCTGATGGATGATGGAAACATGGAAAACATATCTTCAATGATTCCCATCAACATCTCTTGCGATCTTGGCAGGATAGAGAATGTCTATATTGGGGCAAAATGTTCCCATGCTGAGATTGAAGAATACACTAAGCTGTTTAAAGAATTATGTGATATCTTTTCTTGGTCTTACGATGAAATTCCAGGAATCAACCCTTGTATTGTTGAACACGAGATTAAGAATTATCCCAATGCTAATCCTGTTTGACAACGTTTGCGTGAGGTGAATCCTAGGAAAGCACCCGCGATTAAGGAAGAGATAGAGAAACTGTTGAAAGCCGATTTTATCTATCCAGTTCCCTTGACTCATGGGTTTCAAACCCCATTCTAGTGGATAAGAAGTAGGGATTGATCTGCATATGTACTGATTTTCATGATTTGAATCGAGCCTATCCTAAGGACAATTTCCCCACACCATTTATTGATCATATTTTAGATGAGTGTGCGGGTAGCGAGGTTTTTTCCTTTATGGATGACTTTTCTGGATATAATAAGATACAAATTAAACCTGAGGACGAACATAAGACTACATTTATTTGTCCTTGGAAAACTTTTGCATATCGAAAATGCCTTTTGGCCTTAAGAACGCTGGAGCTACTTTTCAGCGGGCAATGACCTTGATCTTCCACGATCTCAAGTCGATTATAGAAGTATTTTTGGATGACCTTGCTGCTCATTCTCGTATGAGAATGCATCATTCCTATCACTTGAGATTGGTATTCGAAATATGCCGCCATTATTTGGTTAGGTTAAATCCTCACAAGTGCATCTTTTGTGTGAAGTCAGGTCACTTGTTAGGATTCATCGTTTCTAAAGAGGGCATAAGAGTCGACCCTTTGAAGGTTGAGGCAATACTTCAGTTGTCTCCCTCGAAAAATGATCATGATCTTCAATGTTTGAAAGGCATGGAAAACTTCTTACGGAGATTTGTTGTCAATTTTTTCAACTTGACTAGAGGCTTCATGCATCTTTTGAAGAAGGACACCGCCTTTTGTTGGGATGAGTGAGCCCAGGAGTCCTTTGATGCACTCAAGCGACCCCTAGCATCGGCCCCAGTGATTAGTCCCCTAGACTATAGCCGTTATTTTTTACTTTATGTGGTCGCATCCATGGAGAATATTGGTATGGTTTTGGTTCAAGAGGATGAGGAGCTCCAAGAGCATGTCATATACTATCTGAGATGGAATCTTATTGATGCAAATATTCGTTATTCTCGTGTTGAGAAGCTTGCTTTAGCTACTATACATGTGTTTCAACGGTTGAGACATTATATTCTCCTTCGCTAGACCTTGGTTGTAGCCCATGTCAATCCATTTCAATTCGTCCTCACTCAAAGGATGATTGGGGGAAAATATAATAAACGGATTGTCATCCTACAGGAATTCGATTTTGAGTTTGTTTCGGCAAAATTGAAGAAGTCGTTAATTTTTGCAGAGCTTATATCGTATTTCCCAAGCGAGGTTGAGGATTTGGTTTGTGAAGATACATCTGTCGATGAACACATCTTCTTAATCTCAACTTTAGACTGTAGGCATGGGGATATCATTATATATTTACAAACATTGAAGGTCCCTACTCACCTCTCACGAGATGAACGATGACGATTACGTCACGTGTCTAAGAATTACCTCATAGTGGATAACACTTTGTACCTCCGTGGGGTAGATTCCATTTTACATCGTTGCTTAACTCATGAAGAGGCTAAGGTAGTGCTGAATGATTGCCATGGGCGGGTGTGTGGTGGTCATTTATCTGGGCTTTCTATAGCCCAAAAAATATTAAGAGTGGGTTGTTTCTGGCCGTCGATATTTAAGTATTGTGCTGATGTGGTCAAGAGGTGCCACCCTTGCCAGGTGTTTGCACATAATATGTGCTTGAAACCTGCCCCGTTACATCCCATCATCACCGCCGGTCCCTTCACTAAGTGGGGGATTGATTTTATGGATTGCAACCCAGCTTTAGCTGGGGGGCGTCATCATATCATAGTGGCTATTGATTACTTCATGAAATGGGTTGAGGCTATGCCTATAGTTAAATCCGATGGTGAGACAGCCGTGCACTTCGTGTTCAACCAGATTATTACTCGGTTTGGAATTTTGAAAGAGCTTGTCACTGACCATGGCTCGCACTTTCAGAATCATGTGATGGAAGAGTTGGAATCAACGTTAGGGTACAAGCAAGAGCATTCCTCCTCTTACTACCCTCAAGCCAATGGACAGGTAGAAGTAGTGAATAAATCAATCAAATCCATTCTTCAATGAACCATCAGACAAAGCAAGAATAATTGGCACATCATGTTATATCCTGCTTTGTGGAACCATTGTTAAGACTCCCATGGGTTTTTCTCCATATCAACTTGTACATGGAGTGGAATCGATATTGCCACTTGAATGCAAGATTCCTTCTTTGAATCTAGTCGTAGAACTCTTACCAGACACTTCACCATTGGAGGAGCATTTGGTCCACCTTGAGCAACTTGATGAGCAGTGTCAAGATGCCTTGGTGGATCTAGAAGTAAATAAAAGTTGTGTAAAGGTCCAGTACAATAAGTCTGTCTGTCCAAGGAGGTTTAGTGAGGGAGACTTGGTCCTTTTGTGGGATCAACCGAAAGAACCCTTGGGGACAGGAAATTTTAACCCCATGTGGAGTGGTCCTTACGTCATCAAACATGTGTTAGAGAAGGGTGCTTATGAGTTAGTGGATTATGAGGGAACGGCCTTGGCGGAGCCTAGAAATGGGCTCTATCTCAAGAAGTACTATGCATGATTTTCAGCCAAGGCTGGTTATTGTATATTATTGTATAGTTTTGCATAGTTAGGTATTTTTCTTATCGTGCTCGGGTTTGTGATTAGTTTCCGTTTATTTTGGAAGATGTCAATGGAATATTTCACCTACATAGGATTCGCGGATGGTGCAAGCCGTCACACTCAACACTCAACCTCTGCTGCTTGGGTGATTTATACTCCTATGGGTCAGGTACTGTCTTCAGGAGGCATATGTTTGTGGCCATATTCAAACAATGTTCCTAAATATAGTGTCATTATTGAGCTTCTACGAGATTCCATTTCACATGGCGTTCTCTCTCTTGAGGTACGTCTTGATTCGGAGTTAGTAGTGTCACAGCTTAATGGTTTGTACCATGTTAGAGATCCAACGTTATTAAGAAGATTCTTAAGTGTGAGATTATTAGAATGGAAATTTGACAATATAACATACATACATATTCCAAGAATTAATAATCAAGTTGCTGACTCATATGCTAACTACGTGTTAGATTGGTGTTTGTTTCATACACAATAAATTCATCACAAACAAAATTTTTTGCACATGTAAATAAATAAACCGATCACCATAAAATTTTTATATATAACATCTACAATGTGGTAATACATAGTGTCATGATACAAAAATGGGGCTCTCGAGCCACCAAGATATAATACATGGTAATAAAAAATGTATAACTCCTAGGCATCTAAGCCTGTGGAGGAGGAGGGGGGTTGCGATCATGGAAGGTCACTATGGCTCTAGATAGCCATCGAAATAATCACACCCATGCTCATGGTACACCCACCACCTGGTGTTGCATAGCCTCAGGCAAGTCCTTGACTTATGCCATAGGAACTCTATGTGTTATCCTAACAAAATTGGTATGAATGCTCTAGAGCATCTGCTCCACATCCACATCCATGATATCATCTCCTCTTCCCCTCTGTCTATGACAAGGGAAGCCTTCAGGCCATCATGGTCCCACATCTGGATGAAAATGGTAGATGTCACTATGTATTATCACACAAAAATATGTCTTTTGATTCCATATAATCAGAAAACACAAAAAAAGTAAATAACTCAAAAATTTAAAGAGAGGGTCGAGACTCGTTACCTATGTCACCATATGCCGATCCTGGTGGTATCGACATGTCCAGGTCCCCCCAGAAGTCTATCCCCGCATAAGGGTAGTCATCGATGGCAACTATCTGTCATCGCCACCACAGAAAGAAATCAGCTGGATAGGGGTTGGCCACCCTACTTCCCCCAGTCTGTGCATCGCATCTGCCCAATGTCGTTGGGCCGGATCTAGAACCCTGTGAAGAGGAACGTCAACTCTGGGGGTCAATCCTGGAACACGCTCAAAGAAAAACATGCTTAATATGCTGTTGAACCTGAAGTTCCATACTCTACCATTGTACACTCACTGAGCTGATGTTTCATGTTGCTCAGTAGCGTAGTGCTCCAGTCATATATCGTGGGTCTCATGCACTCCACTGCGTAGAACATCAGAGGCCATGAGGCCTGGTGGAGTGAAGCCAAGCCTACTATCCTGCCCAATGTTAGTAGTATGGCCTTTAGGCCCAGTACCTGTATGGAGTTCGTTGGGATCTGACTCCCCACCTTCTCCATGTCTGGATAGCAGTACACCACAATGTACTCGTCGATAGTCAGGCCACCTACGGGCCCACCATGAGAACGAACGTTCACTACTTTCCCCCATTGGGAAAGTTCATTAATAAAGTATATGTCCTCCACCTCTATAGTGAGGGACATCCCATCTATCTAGAAGGACTCGGAGTCTGGATCCCAGTAATCCACCAACATTTGCAATAGTCTTGGTTTGGCCCTCAAACCACCAAGACACCAAAACTTGTAGAGTCCACATGCATGCAGCGCTTGTTGAGCCATTAGATCGGCCCTTTCTACTTCCTCTACATCACCATGTTCACACTCTCTCCGTTCTAGGACCATCCTACACAAAAAATTGCAAGTTTTCCAATTAGATTACTTGAAAAACCTCATGCGCGGTCGCATATGCGACTGTTTTCCAAACAACCGTGTATGTACGCGACTATGAGGGAATTTTTCGTGTATATCCATCCCTTTACATGAAAAAACCCTTGATTTCCATGTGGGCCACAACGCCTTTTTTAGAATGGCTTAGAAACCTCAAATGAGCATGGAATTTGATAAAAATTGCATCAAAATGGAAGAGAAGAGCATGGGTAAGTACCTGGAAGAAACGGTAGTGGATTCCGCCGACTAGATCTCTTGGAATTCGCTATTGAAAATCTGAGCTCAATTGGGTAAAAATTTCAAATGTTTTATAATGTTTTGAATTTTTTACTATTTATAGAAAATTTTCAAAATTTTGAAATTTTTTACCCCCTTTCCTTAAGTTTGGACTATTTCTAATCATTTTGGACCGTTTTTGACCTAATTCATGATGTAGGAGACCTTTTTTAGTGTTGTTTCAACCGTTGGATTGACCTGTTCATGTCGATCTCAGGTATCATGTCTAAAATGGCATATAGGTTAGGTTTCATCACTATTTGCATTTTGCATGACCTTATGACCGTTTCATCATAGCCTTAGGTATGAACCCACTCTATTATGTCACAAAAACTTCTTGCTATTTTAGAAGTGGCATGGTATGAGTGGTAGAGCTTGACCTTACATGTGTACCCTATTTAGCGCCTTATATGTATTCGGTGCCCATGCTGACGTTTTGTCCTTTAGGGTGTGGGAGTCCGTTGTATAGTATTGCCATGACATTTCACAAGAGCCTCATACTCCTCTTGATCTTTTTGCTGGCCTATTTCCCTTAGGAATCCCTTATGCCAAGTTGTAATTGTATTATCATGAGCTTTTCCTGCCTTATTGAGCTTTATGTCAGCTTCCCTGACATTGTGTTTTAGCCATATAGCCCGGGCTTGTCTCATGTCTAGCCATGCAAAGCCATTTTATATATCCTTTGCAGCTTGGTTCCCTTTTTAACCGAGAGGGGATTTTCCCCCGAGTGTTGATATCCTACACATGTGTCCTTGCATTGAGCATAGGTATGTTCCACTGCTTGGAACTATTTTGTTTGCCCCTATGACACTCATCTCCTCCTAGTCTGTAACTATAAAGCAGTTTTATTCTTTTTCAAGATTTTTAAATATTTGAAAAAGTCCAAAAAAATCAAAAAACTAAAAAGATGGACAAGGAAAGATGTTATCTTTGGCAGTTGTCGAGTCATGTCGCCTTCGAACAGAGCACTGTATATCACATCCATTGGTTGGGTTTATAGTTTGACTTTAGGAGCTGTACTCGTTTATCTGAGTTTATCTCCACTGACTGGTTAAGCTTTCAGTCCCCATGGAGCCTCTATCGATGCCTCCTGTTTCGCAGAGATTTCCCAGTTTGCATTTCGAGTCTGTGTTTCCTATATTTAGTCACCATACGTCGTTATGCTCTTGTTCGAAGGAAGTTGAAACCTGAGTCAACCATTTCTCAGTTATCTTGACTTTGCATGTCAGCCATTCCTGGTACAGTTATTGGTTCGTGCACCTTATGATCGAGTCCTTCCACATTATACAGCTTTGTTGAGTACATCGTGTTGGATGATGGGGGATGCCTTAATTTCCTCCTTCCAGCGGATTTCATCCCATCGACTTCAGATCATTTATTCTAGGATTGGAATCTAGAGTCATTTTTGAGTGCCTTGAGAATTGCAGTCATTAGTGGTAGGTTCTCTCGCCATTGACAGTCTTTGGGAATACATCAATGTCTCTTGATTGATGTATCCTCTCAAGTGTTAGACCTCAACACATTTATTCACACTTGTTAGTTTGCACTCTAGTACCTTGATTCCCATTTTCATTATCGGTGGGTGATCTCGCGTCTGTTAACGGTATACATCAATGACCAGTAATCAGATGATGGACTATTATGTTTCACCTCGACACCTCTATTCACATAGTAGGACGTGTACTCATAGCGGTTTGTGTAGAATACCTTCCAGATTGGTGGCATCTCTTATATGCTACCTCCTTGATCGTGCCAGTGTTCATGAGATTTCAGCTCTCATGACTTGATTCCAGTATATGTCAAACATTTCCAACCACTATGGAGATCTTGATCCATTGTATATCTTTAGCCATTATGGAGATCAACTTTGTATATCTTCATCATGGAGATTTTGATCTATGTATATTGTATGTGGCGATGACCACTTATGTGATATCTTGTATCATGCCTATTCATGGCCATTGTACTCTTATGTATCCGAGACTACTATATGTATTTCCAGTTATGTGCATAGTTCTATCATTGTACTATGTTGATTGGGTGGCTGGTCTTCCATTTGGGATCCTTCATCACTCCACTTCTGGGATGGACTTATAATGTATTTTGGCCATCATATGACCCCTCTGACCTCACACATTAGGGGGCATCTATTATAGGTGATTTTACCACTCCAGGTGAATCAAACTTGTATGGCCTTTCCCCTATCCCTCTGCAAACTCCTTAGACCCCTTGGACCATTTTTTGTCCTTTGATGTTTCCTTAACCATCCCTAAAAAAATGTGAAAAATGATACACACAACTTTTAAATCCTTAATTGTGTATATACATGGGTTTGACCACTAAAACCGCGTACATCAGGATGTGTACAAAATCCAAATCCTTTTGGAGTTTTCCTTGACATGGATCTGACTCACTTGACTCCTGGCCTTCCATATGCCTTGAGATTGCTCGGGTTCGACCTTTCATTACCCCTTTGAAAATATATATAAGGAACTCTATGGTACATTAAAGTCATATGAGAGAATTGAGAGCAAAGAAACTATAGTCCATTGTTGCTAGAACTTATGCTTGAGTCTGCATCCCTTTGTCCCTTGGAGCACTTTTGTGTTCTTCCCAAGCTTTCCTTTTGCTTGTGAGTTTTCTATCAAGAGATGGAGGATTGAGGTGGTAGAGACCCAAGTTGGGGATTCAGTTTCTCTGATTCGCAGATGTGCCAATAGAGGTTGTATCCATTGTAATCTCTGATTTTATATTAATAGAAATATCTTTTCCTGTCCAATAATGTATGTTTGAATGAATATTTTATCCATGGATGTTTTCAAATGCTTATACATTGTTGATTATATATGCTAAAATAGATCTAACACCAATATATATAGTATGCTTGTATTGTTTACTTGTTGTTGAGGAAGTAATCTATCAATTCATGCTGAAGTTGGAAAGCTCAATGGGGATCTACTTCAACCATCCGAAATAAGGTACAAGGTCTGATCCTTGAGTGTTCTATATTTAATTTCTATTGCATATTGGAAAGGATTGATTTCTGGTGTCAAGTTGTTTGTTGTGGTACCCCAAGCCATAGGAATTTCTCTCCGTAACAGGGTTGTCACTCTGGTATGCCATACCATTGATTCCATATTTTGACAATCACCTTCTTAGGTTGTGAATAATATGTACCGTGTTGATCCCATAGGTAAGGTTTCATGAATAGGGCGTTGGCTACAGAAAACAATGCCACGTCACAAAGTACTTCATCTTCAAAAGGATTAATGAAGTAGGTGAGTCGACATTGGTGTGTGATCCTTAGTTTTTGTCCATCCTTCATCCAACCAATATTGTAAGGCTGAGGATGTGGGGTGGTGACAAGACCTAATTTCTTCACAAGATATTCAGAAGCAAAATTATTTTAGCTACCATTATCCATAATTAGATGTAATGGTTTTTTTGAACCCATATCCGTGTATGGAATAGGAGCTCTCATTCCTCCTCATCGATGATAGTCGAGGTTATCATAGTGGTCAGGGTCAAAGACAAGAGGGTTGATGCATCTGGATCAGATTCTACCGGGGTTCTATTGGATAAGTCAAATGTCGACAATTTTTTCCAAAAATGTCTTTCGAGCTTTTCATTATGACATATCATGCCATGTTGAACTGTGATAATCACACCATTTCCCAGTAGGAGCATGTTTGCTGCGATCCCTCTTGTATTTCATAAAATTTATTCTTTTGATGATTGAGCTTTGGCAGAGTCAGGTGAGAAGGGTTCCTGAACTTGTTGGAGTTGACTGGTGACTTCTTGTTTGATGTTTGACTTGTTGGATTGTTTGTGAAACATGTTTTTTTTTTTTTTTAGCTTCAAGCTTGTTGGTGTAATGAAATGCATCATCAAGCATACTGACAGTCAGAAACTCCATCTCTTATTGAATGTATGGGGATAAACTTCTGACGTACTTCAGGACAAGCACGTTCCCTTATTCTTGGATGCCAAGTATATCCATGAGTCAATAAAACTCATCAGTGTAACTCTATATGGACTGGTCTTTCCATTTCCTTAGTTGCTTCCCCTTCTTATACTGCTATTCAAGGTACTTGGGTGGGTAGAAGTCATTTCGAACATAGTTGAAAAATTTTACCCATGTGTCTATGGGGTCTCCTTATTTTTCCATCTTTGTCGATAGATTCTCCCACTAGTAGTGTACATAGGTTGACATTTTTAAGGATGCAATGGTGATCTTTTCCACTTCGGAGAGTTGATTCAATAGATAGTAAGATTCCAGTTGTTGTACCCAATTATCGATGGATTCCATGTCAATATTGCTTTCAAGGTTTGGTATGTCCATATTCATTTGCACTTTGAAGGGGCTAATTTTATTGAAGTGAGTTCATGTCAAGGATTCCCCAAAGTTTGAAGTAACTCTCATGAGAATCTCCTTGAACTGGGAAAACATTTCGGTTTTCTAGAGAGCCAGTGTTTTTTCTATGATTTGTTATGTCTCATCAAATGCTTGTCTATTGTCTGCTTCTTCGGCCATATTTTCTGAAGTCAAAGGAAGTGTCTGCTTATTTTTTTGAGTTTTCGAGCGTGTTTGAAAATGCATAAGTTAAATAAATTTGATTGAAGTGCTTATGTAACTTAATCTCTGAAAAAGATCTAGCTCTGATACCAATGATCCAGGTCATGCCCAGGTGCACACTGGGGATGCCAGTCGATCGAATGATTCGAGTACTATTATGGAGGAAGCATATAAGAATAACCAACAAAACAAGAAATACACTAGGTCAACCAGAAGTATGCACACAAACAATATGCGAGAATTCGAACCAATTTATTACTTCTTCTCCATGAAAGATGGAGGAATAAGAATGATTTATATTACATTAGTGTACATTCTTATATAGGATGTTGAGATGCTTGGGTGTATACCCATTACGTTCAGTTACACAAGAAGTTATAATGGCTTATAAGTTCAACTGTCGAAGATGACTAGAAGACATAGGCATTCTGTCGATGTTCAAAAATCGTCAATATTGAGAAGGCATGTTGGTATGTTGTATGTCGAGGTGGACCTGTCAAGGTGAACCTATCAAAGAAAACATGTCGAAGAGGACCTATCGAGGCAAACTTATCAAAGCAGTCAGAATAGTTGAAGCAGTTGAAGTGCTAGACTTTGTCGAAGCTTGAAAACCTGCCAACTGCTGGTTGGATCAGGGACCTTTGTTTCATACTCTTCATTGAGGATGAAACATAATAGTTCACAAGAAATTACTACTTAAGATAATGTAGATATGTTGAAAGGCCTCACCTATGTTGGGAGGGGTACTCTATAAAATCACAACCTAGATTGATTTGTAAACCTTGATATGTTTTTAGTACAATAATGTAACATAAGATGCATTTTCCCAAAAAAAAAATTACTCAATGCATCTTATGAATCAATATCACAATCAAAAGAGAGAACATATAGAGAAGTTAACAAGTAGGAAATTCTTGTTAACCAGGCATGGCTAGAAAAGTACATTCAAGTGGAGCTAATTTGAAAGTAAGATGAATTCAAAGAAATAAATTACATCCAAATAATTCGGAACCTTTGTTTCATACTCTCTGTTGAGGATGAAATAGAGTAGTTGACAAGAAATCACTAGTGGAGCTAATGCAGATATACTATCATGCCACATCTATGTTAGGTGGGGTAATATAATCACATCCCATAATCATTTGTAAACCTTGATCTGTTAATAGTGCATTAATGTAAAATAAGAGGAATTTTCCCAACAAAAGAAAAGAGATTTAATATCTATGTATTAATTATTTTTTTGGAGAACTACAGACTAGGACTGAATCACTCTCATAGCCAAAAGAGATAACATATAGAGTTTTATGCAACCAAGTCCCAAAAATATCATAAAAAGAGCAGAAATAGAAAAGAAGAGAGTAATCCACACCTTAATAATGAATAACAGAGATAAATAACAATCCTCTTCGAGGGAGGAACCTCTTTACACAATGTACTTAGTACATAAGACAATACAAGATACAAATATGACTAAAATGATAATATATCCTTCATATATATAGGAGACAAAGGTGTACAATAACAACTAATAGACCCGAGATGACATAAAGAATATGTAATGCACCACAATACAGGGGGTAATGTGCTATAATTAAGGGATTAACATGCCCCTCTCCTTCAAAAAGTGTTTTCCTCAACATTGAAGTAGTTCTAGATTTTTCTGTATAAAGGACTCATCTTCCCATGCTGAATATTCTGTGAGTAAGTTCTTCCATTTAATGAGATACTTTGGAATTGATCAATTTCGAAGTTGTATATTTCTTATTTCAGTTATTTCTTCAGGATCCAAGATTATATGTCCTTCTTCATCAAGTTCTAGTAATATCATTTGAACTGGTATCTTTCCACTGATTACATTCTTCAAATAAGAAACATGGAAAATTGGATGGACTCGTGCATATCCAGGTAGTTCCAATTTGTAATCCATACTACCAATATTTTGTAGCACCTTGTAGGGACCATAGTGTTTAGGTGATAATTTAGTATCCTTCTTGGTGTTCTTCAAGGGTATCTATTTGTATGGTTGTAGTCTTAAAAACACCCAATCCCCCATGTTAAATCTTCATTCACTGCGGTGTTGATATGCTTGTTGTTTCATTTGATTTTGTGCTAGATTCAAGTTGTCCTTTAAGAGTTGAAGAACTTGTTTTTTATTCTTTAGGTGGTATTCCACTGCTTAAAACTTATTGGAGTCTCTTAATAAATATGTGATGGATGGTGGATGATAACCTTAAAGTTCCATAAATGGGGTCATTTTTATGTTGTATGGAAGCAAGTGTTATACCACCATTCTTCCAAGGGAAAACACTTGACCCATTCTGTTTGTTTTTCAACTAAAAAACATCGAAGATACCCTTCCAAACATTTGTTTATGATCTCTATTTTTCCATCATATTGAGGATGATAAGATGAGCTATGATCCAATTGAGTACCCAAACAAGAATATTATTGGTCAAAAAATTGCCAGTAAAAATGGGATCCCTATCACTGAATATAATATTTGGAGTACCATGTAGTTTTTGGATTGTCTCCATAAAAGAATTGGTGATTTTGGTTTCTTTTAAGGGTGAGATAGAGCACAAAATTGTACATATTTAGTAAGTCTATCAACAACCACCATGTTGGCACTCTTTCCTTTTGAATTTGGTAAACCTATGATAAAATCCATCGAGACCTATGTCTACTTTTGGCTTGGAATGGAAATTGCCATGTAGGAGACCTGGGGTCTTAATTGTTTCCACTTTATTTTGTTGGAAAACCAAATGATTATGTCACAAATTTTTGAACATAAGTTTTAATACCAGCCCAAAAAAAATATTTCTTTACCCTGTGGTAGGTTTTTAAGAAAACTGAGTGCCCTCCTATAGTGAGGAGTGGAATTCAAAAATTACCTTTTTCTTGAGCTGGGAACTCTTAACAAGATATAGGTGATCCTTGTACCATAGAAAGTCATATTTCCACCTAAATGTATTATAGGCATTGGTATGTTGCTGCAAATTTTGAATGAATGTCCATATTTCTTCGTCATTTTTCCATTCATCCCTTACTTGGGCTATCCAATCTAGTTGGATGGTAGAGATAGAATAGATTAATTATTCAATATCCTCATATTTCCTTGAGAATCAATCTACGACAACATTTGTCTTCCCCTTTTTGTAGATGATTTCAAAGTCATATCCCAACATATTTGTCACCCATTTTTGTTGATCTTCTAAAGATAGCCTTTGTTCCAAGAATTATTTAAGGCTATCGTGATCAGTTTTAACCTTGAAATGTCTCCCTATAAGGTAGGGGTGTCATTGCTTCAAGGCATGTAGTATTGCCAACATTTCCTTCTCATAAATGGGATTTTTTAAGTTCTTTCCATTGATTGCATGACTTGTGAAGGAAATAGGGTGTGATTCTTGCATTATTGCATATCCAATTCCATTTCCTGATGCATCACATTCCACAATAAAGGTTTTTGTTAATTCCCCTGTCGCCAACACATGAGGTTCACACATTGCCTCTTTGAGTTTTTGAAAAGATTTATTTTCCTCTAGAGTCCAAGAAAATGCATATTTATTCAGTAATGGTGTTAGAGGAGTTGTTATTCTTCCATATTTCTAAACAAGCTTGCAGTAGTACCCTATCAGACCCAAGAATCCTCAAATATTCTTTAGGGTTTTGGGAATTGGTCAGTCCATCATGGATTTAATTTTGTTAGGGTCTTCCTTGACACCTTCATGAGATACAATATGACCCAAAAACTCTACCTCCTTTATCCAAAAAAAATGTTTTGGGGGTTTTGCATACACTTATTTCTCCTTTAGTAGTTGTAGTACCCTGTCAACATGTTGAAGATGTTCTTCCCAAGAATTTATATAGATTAGTATATCATCAAAGCATTAGAGGAAATTTCATCTCAAAATAGGCCTCATAAGGAAAATTAATAAAATAATAGTTTAAATAATAAAATAATATTTATTAATTTTGGAGGAAGAAAAGAAAAAATTGTTTTTTTGTTCATATTTTCGACATATCTCACTGTGTTGTTACTCAAATTTCGATCATGAGAGCTCGTTGGATGCAGAACTAAATTATGAATCCAACAAGTACCCACTCAACACACTTTTGGTAGGCCTTGCCACTCCAAAAATAAGAAATACCTGAAAAAATGTGCTGATGATGATGAAAAAATGTGATGATGATG
Organism: Pseudotsuga menziesii; assembly: GCA_001517045.1. Lineage (NCBI taxonomy): Eukaryota > Viridiplantae > Streptophyta > Pinopsida > Pinales > Pinaceae > Pseudotsuga > Pseudotsuga menziesii. Next base: position 295,590 of record LPNX010655301.1, on the reverse strand, counting down.
ATGACATCATCATCACATTTTTTCAGGTATTTCTTGTTTTTATGGGGGGAGGGGCCTGCTAAATGTATTCCAAGTGGGTACTCGTTGGATGTGTAATTTAATTCCACATTCATTGAGCTACCCCGATCTAAATTTGAGTAAAAACATAGGGATATATGTTGAAAATACGAACACAAAAAGTAGTTTTTTTATGATACCTATCCCCAAATTTATATTAAAAAATTGTTTAAGAGGTGCTCCCTTTTTTAATTTTAAAGCATTTTTATTGGCTAATACATGATGACATGGAATTTGAATTATTTTTGGAAGGCCCATTTTAAATTGAAATTTCCTCTAATGAATACCAACACAAATTTTCTAAGGAAAGGATTGAACATAGAATTCATCAAACCTTGAAATGTGGAAGGCGCATTTGTGAGACCAAAGGGCATGACCAAAAATTCATAGTGAACTTCATGTGTTCTGAATGTTGTTTTGAGGATGTCTTCATCCTTCATTTGAATATGATGATACCTGGAATGAAGATCCAACTTTGTGAAGACAACTACTCCATGTAATTCGTCTAACAATTCATCAATGACAGGAATGGGAAGCTTATTTTTAATGGTGATATTTTCTATCTCTCTATAATCAGGACACATATGCCATGATCCATCTTTCTTGGGTACCATTACCACTTGTGTAGATTAAGAACTTTGGATAGGCATAACTATTCTAACCTCTAACATTTCAGCAACCATATGCTGAATTTCACTATTTTGGATATAGGGATATTGGTAAGGTCTGATGTTAAGAGGAACAATGTTGGGAACTAAGTAAATAGCATAACCAAAGTCTCAAATAGGTGGAAGACCTTTGGGAGCATATTGAAATACCTTGGAATGTTTATTAATGACCCTCTGGAGATCTGGGGAGATAGGGAACTTTGAGGTTTGAACATATCATGATTATAATTGTGCAACTACACCTTGATGTTCCTTTTTTAACAACTTTTGTATTGCATTAGAGCTTATCACCTTGCTTGGTTTTCCTGTGATACCATTTAATTCATATTATTTTCCTTCCCATGAAAAATTCATGATTTTAAAAAAAAAATTAAAAGCCACTATTCCCAATGATTGTAACCATTGGACCCCTAAGACAACATCAGCCCCACCCTTTGGGATATAAATCATTTGGATATAAATCATTGGAATATTCAATACAGCTCCCCCCCATACAAAGAATGGTATTATGGAATTTCCCTACGAAATTTATAGCTCCTCCATCTGCAATCATAACTTGAAACTTTGGTGTTGGATATACAAAGCAATTAAGAACTTTGGCTAATTTACAATGAATGAAATTATGAGTACTACCAGAATCAATTAACATTGTTACCTTCTTGTTTTTTATGTATCCTTCGATTTTGAGAGTTTGATGAGTGATAATTCCAACCAATGCATGACAAGATATGGTGGTAGTTATTTCTTCTAAAGTATCCTCCTCTATTTCTTTTGAAGTTTTCTCTTCTTCATATGCTTCCTCTTGTTTTGGTTCTTCCTCTTCACAATCTATGTAGAATAATTTCTTCTCACTACACTTATGTCCCTTACTATACTTGCTATCACAATTAAAGCATAATAATTTCTCTCTTCTTTCATCTAGTTGTTGGGGTGTCAATGTTTGTGGTGGTTTAGAAGAAGGAACATTATTTTTTTACATGTGTTGGAGAAGGCCTTTCTAGTAGTCATTGCCATATTTTTACTTTCAACCTTTCTTGACATCATGAAAACCTTCTCTAGGGATGATGGTTCAAAGAGACACACCTCATGTTGAATGTTATATTTCAAGGCTCCAATAAAGAGATGTACAAAATTATCTTCTAAAATATTCAAATTCACTCTGAGACTTAGCTGCTGAAATTGTTTGATGTGCTCTGTAACTAGACCTTTTTGTTTGAGATTTACCAATTGGATAAAGAAGGTGTTCTTATTTATATACCCATAATGTGAAATCAACTATTCTATGAATATAGACCAAGATATAATATATTCCTTTTTAAATTTACAAATCCATTGGTACTATACGAATTGATCAAGTTCTAAATATAAGGATGCAATAGTTAGCTTTTTCATAGTGAGAACCTAGTGTAGATTAAATAATTGCTCCATATTAAAAATCCACGTGATTGGATCCTTGCCATCAAACTTTCTCATGTCAATATTGGGGATAAAGTAGTTCCATCAACCTGAATTGAACCTGTGATGTTGTAGTGAATCATGAATTTTTGAGGACTCCAACTTCTTACTCTCCAATTGTTTTTCATTTTTCTCTCGACGTAACTGGAATAAGTTCTCTTTTTCTTCCTTATCCTCTTCTTGAGTATATACATGAGGAATAAAGATATTTTTTATATCCTTCATCAATTCCTTCAAGTCTTGAAGATCTTATTTTCTAGCCATCACTTTGAGATCCTCTTTACTAGCCATCTTATTTTCCAATTTAACTAAGTCCTTGATTTTCACATTTCCTTTAATCACATCATCCAAATTGGACACTCTCAAAATATAGGTCTTCCATTTCATCGTATGTTGGGGATAAATCCTCTGGGGGTTTGATTGGAGTGTGATTCTTTCCACTTCCTTTTGGTGTCAATTTTAACAATAAATATATATCACACCCTAAGGTTTACCACAAATAGATCATTCTACTCATAGGTGTCCAAATGCAAACTAGCGTACCTTTTCCAAACCCTATTTAGAAGATTGTTTTATGGCCAACTTGTAACTGAGTTAAAATTTGAATTTCAACTTCTATAGGTATGAAAATTCAGCATGTGGTACCCTGATGTGTCCTCTTTCCAATGTCATAGGTATGACCTAATTTGGATGTTCCAAAAAACATTATTGTAAATATCCCAAAGGTTCTTATTTTTGTCCTATCCAAAAGAGAAAACTTAAATGGTATTCCATGTGTCCAATAGTTTGTTTCTGTATCTGAAGCATTACTAACATATACCATGTTTCATCTTCTTTCGGTTGCAATTGGTCTCACTCAATTTGGATCTTGGATTCCTCATATATGACATTTTTCCCTATAACCCCTATTTTAGACTAAGTTTTCGACTATTCAAAAACAATAGATTCCTCTACAATTATCTCTGAAATTGTAATGGATCGGGATATGAATTTTGTACTGGAGATATTTTGGCATGTTTTAGAAGTCGTTTTTTAACCTTGAAGTTGTAGAAAAATTTTCAAGATGACTCTTTTTGCAGAAGCCGGTCCTAAGGAAAGAGATCTGATACCAAATGTTATGCAACCAAGTACCAGTTTTAGCATAAAAAGTGAAGAAAGAGAAAAGAAGAGAGTAATCCATGCTTTAATAGTGAATAATAGAGATAAATAAAAATCATATTCGAGGGAGGAACCTCCTTACAAAATTTACTAAGTACATAAGACATGACAACATATAATGATGACTAAAATGAGAATCTATCCTTCCTATATAGAGGAGAAATAGGAGTACAATAAAAACTAATAGACTCGCTAGTAGACCCAATCCAACATAAATAATATGTAATCCACCACAATGTAGGGGGTAATGCGCCACACTATATGGGGTAAGGTGCCATCATTAAAGGCTTAACATAGAGCAGTTAACAAGCAAGACATACAGTGGCAACTTTGAAAGATTTAAAAGCTAGTGTCTTTATTCAGCTAAGGCTTATAACACAATGAAAAATGCATTCTTCATCTTTACACAATGTCTTGATACAATAATCATAAATAGGAAAAAAACAATATGTGTGACCCATCTTATTTCTAATTGCACAATATCAATGCATAAAAACTATCAAAATGATCCAAATCAGTTGTGTAAGTAAGAAAATGGATTTCTCCCTCTTTGCATTGTGTCTTGATATAATGATTAGAAGAGACTATAAGACATAGCTTGGAAATAGATTTGAAATTCCACTCTGCAATCGCTTGGAAGCACAATAAATCCAAGAATTGTAATCTTACGCCATGAATTGCATATTTATGGATTTACTAAAAATTCACTCTGGAGTCGCTTAGGAGCACACAACAAAGCTAGGAAGTGTAATATAACACCATCAATGCAAAGTTTTGGTTGTAATGAATCACATATGTATATATTATGGTTCAATTTCGATTGGAGAAACACATAGTTACATATTAGGGTACGATTTGATTTCAACGGTCATGGGAAGAATTCTCCAATTTCCCATGGAAGTTGGAAATTGACACATCTATATTATAAAAAAATAAGTATGCTCTCTGTGTTTTTGAAAATTTCCTTTGTTTCTAGGATAAACAAAAACATTAGTTTCCACCAAAATATCACCATTTCCTCCATCACAAAATAAAATCCTTTGCTAAATCAAAATATCTTATTATAAAAGAAATACAACATTTTAAAAAGTTATAAAATTATAATGATAGATATTAATTATTATTTTTATTATATATAGTTTGATATATTTTATACATTAATCAAATTTATAGATATATGTGAAAACATTTAATTTATAATATAAAAGCTATGTAAAATATCAAAATTGATTGTTTGTTTTATTTTAAGTATTATTGAATTTTGATTTCTATTATTGAGGAGGCCAAGTAAAACTAGGGTAAAGTATATTCCTTCTTTGTGGACCTTCTTCAGGCATTTGATATGGTATTTTGGCATCGGCTTGTTGAAAAGCTTAAATCCTTGGATATACCACCTTTGGAAGTTTTTCTAATGATGACTCTTTATGATATTTTGTTGGAAAGGTATGAACAAGAAATAGTATGATAGATGATGTCCATAGTACCATATGAGTTAAACAATACTTCCACTCTCTCAACACTTTTTTAGATCTACATTGGTGTTGTGCACCTGCTCAACAGCCCTCTAAAATCATTATTGCAGCAAACAAAATCCCATTTTGTTTGATGAAATGTCTAAAGTTTAGAAGGGATAAACTTAGCTACTGAATGGTTGATTTTTCCTTAGCTACCGATTCATTGAAATGCTACATTTGTTTGAACAAACTTTGCAAACCACTTTGGATCAATGATATCAATTTTTGAGTTATTGGTTTGAATGCATTATCACTAGGGGCATTGATACATGAGGATTCATGGTTATTATGCTTGGTCCTGTAGGCTTGCCTGTGCAGGTTCTGTCAAATATTACATTAATTATGCTCAAATACATGGTTAAGAATATGTCATTATGGGCAGGTTTCACGATTTTCATACAAGAGCAAGGTAATAATGATTAACGTTGATAGAACTTTAATGAGATATAGATATATCATTCATATGCCTTATCCTAATGTTTGTTAAACACGAATTGTATTATTTCACATGGGATACTTAACAAAGATACAGTGTGGGTTATATGTCGATTCGTCACCTTTTGAGAGAGAGCCGAACGCGTTGTATGAAAAATCTGTGGCACGAGTCGTATTCATTGTGAGTTTAGAGTGTTATGATGACACTCATACCTCCCTACTGTCCACGTCTCAGTCATGGTACGTGATCCTAGTCGTGGCGCTTCACCACTGGAGCACCTGTTATGCGTACACCTGATGCACTCTTGTCATTTAATTCAGAACGGATTGTGACAAACTCAGGTTTTAAACACTTCGGCCGTCATTCGTGTTCGCCATTTTGAATGATGATGGCTCCGACTATGGTGAAATTACAGGGTTTTCGCTTATATTCAAATATGGCTTATCCTCTGTATTGTTTACTGTTGCTGAGTTTTGGTTCCAAGTGCTCTCGGTCTGCTCTTCTGTCGCTAATTCAGTGGTGGCAGGTTTGCTGTGCGCATTGTTATATCGGCAAGCTGATAAGGATGGATCCTGTCGTCAGAGTCGAGCCTCATGAATTAACCCTCTTGGATTCAAACCCTGATCTTTTGCGAAAGATTGAGGATATGGGGTGGTTACAGTTTCTGGAGAAATTTTCTGATTCAAACCCAGAGGTCACTAGGGTTTTCGCCATGTCCTTGATAAATTACCAGGCCGAAGTAGGTGATTTATGTTTTCGGGTCGACGAGAGGTCAATTGCGCATGCGACTGGTCTCCCTTTGTCCAGGCAGAAATGGTTTAAGTATCAAAGGATGGATATCACGGAATGGAGAAGTTTGCTGAAAAACCCGACACAAGAGGTCTCGTTTCGCGCTGGTGTTGCACGTAAGTATTTTCGTAAGGAATGGAGACCTGTTCTCGATTTAATTCATAGATATATTACCTGCGAGGGTCAATTGTCGTCGGCTTATGTGTACCACATTCATTTAATGGCAGTTTTCATAGGGTTTCCAATTAATATTCCTTATTACCTTCTCCACAGCTTGTTTAAAATGTCGAATGCTATAAAGAAAGGACCAAAATACTTAAGCCATAGTTTATTTCACCACGGGCTGGTCCGCATTTTGATTGAAAATGAATTGATAAAAGCAGGTCGTTCTTGGGAACAATTTATAGAAGTTAATGGCTTTTCAAAATTCTGCCATTGTATGTTTGATAACCCCGATGACTGTAGTAAGCACAGGGTTATGGGTTCAGCTTCGTCGAATAAACCCACATCAAACCCTAGTCCTAAGAATGTGGAACCCTCTCAAGTGCCAGTGGTTGATCTGGATAGTGTTCATTCTATTTCTTTACGGCCTAGTCATGGTAAAAAGGGTTCAGGTTTGTCTCCTGTCACGCCATCAAACAATAATGACAGAGTAGCTAGTCACCGGGGAAATTTACCCATGTCTAAGTCAAGTAGAAGACTGACTCGGAGTATGGCTAAGGCCAGAACCATAAAAGGGCCTGTGAATGATAAAATCCCTGTTGAAACAGTTGTAATCGACGATGAGGAGATTACAGTCCCTTTCCTTGTGAATGATAATGTAATTCATCATGATTTGATGACCGATCCAGTTGGGCAAAGTCACCCTCTGACTGTTGAGGAGATTTCTGAAAATCCCTCCTTATCTGTAGAAGTTCAGCCGATTTGGCCCAATGTTGATGTCACGCCCGAGTGTGAAAGTCCACCAGCAGTGGATAAGAAGATCCCAGAGGTCCCTGTTGTTTATATGACCGATTCAGTCGTCAATGAAAAGTCTGTGAAAACGACTTCAGCTGTTTCACGTGGAATCGGGGAAACCATTCACCCCATGTTTGTTAATTGGCTGCTAGATAAAGTTCGCAGGATGGAAGAAAAAATGAATGAAATAGTGATAAGTAGAGACCTGCTAAGTGCCGATAATCAAGGTTTGAAGGAAAAGATCGTTGCAAGTGATCAGCATCTCTTGCGATTAAGAAATCATAAAAATAAACTTATAAGACGTGTTCTTAAGTTACAGAATGAAAATGAAAGAAATGAAGAAAAATTGCACGAGCTTAATGCTCAGATTGCCTTGATTCAGTTTAAAGCACCTTCACCAAGCCAGTCTAGTGGAGTAAATATTCAGGTTTTCAACGCCCCGGTTAATCTATAGAATATGCTGATATGTTGTTTTGTGGATGAAATTCAGGTATTTCATGATCTCAAGATTATTTATTGATGATTTTATTTGATATTATTTTCATCATATTCTGATTATAATTCTTGTTTATCGCAGGTAGTAATAAGACGATCTTTTTCCCTGATTTTGAGGATGTCAGTTATTTTTGTGATCCCTGTATTCCTGGAGGAAAATCCATGATTGGAGGAATGGTTTTACAGGTGCCTATGTTCTGCTTACGATCCTATATGCAAGATGAACGATTATGCGTTTAAGGAAAAACGACATGTTCCACTTGTCGTTTTTCTTTGACATTAGTTAAAGATCGTAATATTCATTCTCAGTTTTTAATGTTGCTATTATGGGAAAATGAAAATGTATTTAAAAGACTGATAGTGAACATATTAAGGGGTCGATACTTTGGGGATGTAAATACTGATCTGCTGGTTCGTACTGTTTGGGATGCTAGGCAGTTATCTGTCAGTCATCACAATGTCCTGGGCTGGTGATGTTTGAATCACATTTACAGTTTTAAAACTTATATGTGGTATATGATATCTTTCAGTTTTTGGTATTTTCTTTTCCTATATTACTATGTTTGTTTTAATCTCCTTTGATGGATTGTGCGAAGATAATCTATTAGGTATCGACTGTTCTTGTTTTTAGCTATGCTGGTATAACATATTCTGTAGTTAATAATCGATATTGTTGTTACATTATATGGAATGATGCTTGTATGAATTTGCTACGGTTGAATTTCTTTAAAAGTCGCAAAGGTTTATATACAGTGCATTTATTAGTATCAGTTGATAACAAGTTTTAATTAATTTGTGCTCCTGATCAGGATAGGAAATAGATTAGGATAATTAGTTGTTCATTTTTTTTTTGTCAATTATATTATTTGAAAATCCATTTGAATCAGATCCTTCTTTATCAATTACATTCAATTTATTTCTTTTGTAAATGATTGTACAAGGTGTAGAAAGTGTGTTTGTATATAATATTAATTTTGTTTATATTATATCTTTTCTGCTTTCTGTATTTATAACATTATTCGATTGAATCCGATAGTCTAACACCTTGTAACATATAACCTGAATTAACATTTGTAAATAATAAGGATAGGTTTGACAGCCAATCAGTAGCACTAATTAGTCTCTTAGGATCCCAGGCCAACAGAGCCTTTAAACCTGTAGGGAGCGACTACTTAAAACAGCTTGGAACCTGCTCTAAGGATCTCGGACTGGGTCGTTTTCCCCCGTTGCGGGCTTAGTCAAATACGCCCGTCAACAATTGGCTAGTTAGAAAATATTATAAAAACACATTGGGATTCATAGATGGATGTTTACTCTTTCCAGGATTTATTCCTATTATTTTATTTGCATATGACATTGTCCTAACGTTTTTCTCAATGAAGGGTCATCAAAGACAATTGGATATCCTATTATGATACTAATAACCTTTAGGTTAAT